>JAWZYV010015158.1:0-165822 GCA_038373885.1 Cheiracanthium punctorium | reverse complement strand
TGAAGTCATAAATTTAATTCTTATAACATAAAGCTGCAAAAAACATTTCCAGAGCTAAATCAAAGTTTCCATCCATTTCCTACATCTCTGAGTTGCACAATTGTGAGAGATTGCTGTCTTGAGCAAATATTAAATTCGTCCATTTGTATTCGACGATCCTTGTCGTACAATAGCAGTCTCTCATTGTTTTGTCCTGCGGTAGTCCTGAAATCTAAAATTTAAATAACTACTACACATAAAATCAGTGTTCCAGAAATATATTTGAATCACAAGATATAGAATGCTACGGATATACGCAGGCCTGTAGAGGGAGGGGATTCCCCTCGGGCCCAATTTTTCTGTATAGAATTCTGGAAAATTCGAACTTTGGATGGCAGGAGGGGGAGGGAGATGAGTTCCCATATAAAGGAAATATAGGGGTTTCTTACCTGCCAACTCTTCTCGTTTTGACAAAGAACTTCCATTTTTTTTTTAACTATCTTCCAGTTTTCTGCCACCCTCAGGGGGAAGACCTTCTTTAGGTTTTCAATGTTGTCGCAATCCCGGGGCCCCAGCGATCTTTCGCTCCTCTGTTTTTTTACCCTCCTCTCTCCTTCTGCTGTTTCCTTCCCCTTCTCCCTCGATGTGGTTTCTTCTCTAGGAGTGAGGGCCCCCCTTCAGAAGCTGTGGTCGCTCTGTGCCGTCAGCTTCTGTTGGCGGGAAAACTGCCCACGTGTTTGCCGTGCGTGGAGACCCGTGTCCCCGGAAATGGGGATCCTGGTAATTGAGGTCTTTTTTCTCCAACACATTGCTTTGGCCTCGGCTTCGGGTAAACGGGAGGTGCACAGCGTTCCCCTATGTATCAACCGGCTGGTGATACTGATTTCGGTCAACTGCTAGGGATCAAGCAAACGGACATCTACTGGGCACGTCGTTAAGGGTGGACGCTGCCTAAGGGATGTACTGCGCGCGTATAGACCCAACTAGCACTGGTGCACTTTTGTGCATCCCCTTGTTGGGCTCCATGGTGGGTGGTGCGGTCGGGTCCGAAATTTCCAATCCCCAATATGGATTGGACGTTATCTTCGTCACACGTCAACGTTCCGAAGTCTCCTACTCAAGGAGATGGTCATGCCAAATTCTTTATTGTGAAGTGTCAGGAAGGAAACTTTAGCCAAACCTCCCCTTTCCTAATACATAAGTGCATAACTGGTAATGTTGGAGAAGTCGCTAAAATAAAAAAAATACGATCAGGATACATCTTAGTGGAAGTAACTAATAGTCCACAGGCAATCAACATCATGCAATTACAAACTATCGGTGCAAACCCTGTCACTGTATCACCCCATAGCACACTTAATTCATCAAGAGGCGTTATATCTGAACCTGACCTATTACACTGCTCCGAGGCCGAAATCCTCGAAAATCTTAAATCTCAAAATGTTTGTGCAGTTCGCAGAATCTCTATCCGACGCAATAACCAAACACTAAACACAAAGCATATAATTTTGACTTTTCAATCACCTAAACTCCCTTGCCATATCAAAGCAGGATACCTCTCATGTGCCGTTAGACCATATATACCTAATCCTACTCGATGCTTTCAATGTCAAAAGTTCGGCCATACCAAATCTTCCTGTCGTGGTTCCCCGACCTGTGCCCGTTGTGGGATCTCTGGCCACGACAGTGATACCTGCTCTAATCCGCCTAAATGCGTGAACTGCAAACAGGATCATCCTTCCTATTCCCGCTCATGCCCCAAATGGTCGTACGAAAAAGAAATCCAGTCCTTGCGTGCCACTCAAGGACTGTCATATCCAGAAGCCCGTAGAGTAATGAACTCCCGTACACCCAAACCCGGTCAGTCTTATGCTGCAGTAGTCAAATCTGTTAAATCAATTGCCATACAAACCGAGCCACCAAAATCTGTGCCCGTCTCTATACCTACTTCCACTACTAAAACTAAACACACAACCTCTACCCAAAATAATTCTTCCATAGCTCTAAAAAAAAGCACATCAAAGAAGAAGTCTGAAAGCAACAACTCCACTCAAAATAGACCTCTAATAAAAAAAACTGCAGCCTATAAGGCAAAATACAGTAAGTCCAGACTTAAAAAGATCCTTCCACAAAAGCCCATTGATGACTCAATACTGCATTTAGATCCTACCGACTCTGACATTTCAGACAATATCATGCATGATGATGGCATCCCTAGCACCCCACTTACACCTACGGGGACAAAAACCAAGCTCTCAATCATCCCTAACATCACTTGATAATGGCTCTGCTGCTTTCTTGGAACTGCCACGGTTTTCAGAATATTTCTTCTTCTACCATCTTTCTTGCCTTTTTGTGTATTTGCTAAAGTCACTTTGATATCAACACGTCCTATAGATATTTTTTGAACAGTTGTTTGATCAGTGAAAAATTCACATTCAAGAATCGGAACCTTTTTATCTCGAAAATCTTTACATTTGCACACACTGACATCAAACAATCCCTCACTTCAATTGTTAAGGTCTGCTATTTTTTTTTTTTTCGAAACTGTCCTTGCCGTTGTCACGTTTGTGAGATTTGTTGAGTGATGGAAGTAAAACAACTTTTTTTATTAAATCACTTATAGTTTTAGAGGTAACACATGGAATCCAAGCTTTGTTCCATATGAAAATCACTTTGTCTACAACAAACTTGGACACTTGTAAAAGAATAGAATTGTTGCCATTTTTTTATTTTTCAGATTCCCAAATACTGCTTGAGCAACTGTTATAAAAGGCTGATATAACAGCAGATTGCATTTTATTCAAACTTTCAACATTGCTTTGTATAGCTATTCCGTAATGGGTTTTGAAGCTTATCTATAAATTTGTCAGTTTTCCTCCTCCTCCCCTCCCCCCGTAATCCTTTTCGACCTTTTTTTAATTCTCGTAAACGACTTCAGACTCATTTTTGCACATGACAAATTTCAATTCTTTTACCTCACAATTGTCATAAATATCTTTTATAGCTGTGTACGCTTTAGTCTCCTTCACCTTAGTACTCGGTATATTTCGGTTCTCGATTATTTATGGATCTTTTGAATATTCGATATGCTCCAACAACTTCCATGCTTCCCACAGATCCCTTGTGGTTGGAACAAATGTGGTCTTAATTAGGTGCACTTTGTGTTTCACACATTCAGCAATATTGGGACATCATTTGTAAATCTAATATTTTCCCAGTGTCAATAGAAATTGCTGACACACAACCATTTAGGCAATTTGGACTCATGCTTTCTAAATGATGCTTTTGATATAAAGGGCAAGTTTAGTGTAAACAACAATTTTTTGCCAGCTGTGTAACATTTTCCAATAAGTCTTAATCCCAGCACTAAGAAAGAATTCAAGGAATTTTTACCATTATATTTGGGGGTTGAAGTAAATCCTTTTTTAAAGCCACTTTTGCACTCCAAACAAAAATTTGAGCACAGTCCAAACTTCGAAATCTTCATTTAATGTTAATCCAGTTTCAAAGCACTCAGGGCAACACAAGTGAAAATATGGAAATTAATGTCTGAATATCAATAATCATATTTCCTTCTAATTTGAAGTCATCATGAGCAGACATTTCTAAAGTAACATCCTCAGGAATAATCAATTTAGATGAGCTTCCCGATATCATGGTTTCAGTTTTAGCAGCTATTTGATTTAGTGTGCTTGGTTACCATGAAAAGTTATTTTTATAATACTTTTTTATCTTACTTTTAGAATTTTTAGAAGAATTAAAACAAGCTAACTAAATTTAAATAATAAATAATTCTAAATTTAACAAATTAAGTGTTAAATGGTAAGCATAAACAAAGCTTGCACACAGAAGAACCATTGTAAACAATCATATGAATTTAGCGAGTTGCCTAAGCTCCAAAATAAACTTGCCAAACATAGATAAATATATCAATAAATTATAATACAGATTTTAATATCTTTATTACATATTTGTTACGTTTTTTTGGCCCTTTAAAGGCTACTTCCGTTTTTGGTGTTCAACCAGAAGTGACATTCAAACTGCTGTATCTTCCTTTCTATTTATTGTAGAAATAAAAGTAAAACAGATTTGAAATCTTAAGAATATACTCTTTCCAATAAAAAAAAATTCAATATTTTTTTTCACAAAAATGGTTTTTTAGAAGTAGGCAGATACCTTAAGTGCAGGTACAATTTCCTGCTTTTTATTCCAAGCAATATGCATTCGTACACCCTCTGTGCCATATAGTGAATGCTGCTCTCACTTTCTTCTGCAGCTGTCTAAAAAGCTCTTACATACTCTTGTTGAGGCAAAGGTAGCATCGAAATTTGCTCATATGTTCCTTTAATTTTGCAAATATATTTATTAAGAGTGGTAAGACTTGGCAAAGCCAAGATCTTCTTTTCTCTTAAGTATAGGTAGAGTTTTTTGCTTTTTATTCTGAGCAATATGCATTTGTACACCCACTGTGCAGTGTAGCGAATGCTGCTCTCACTTTTTCCTGCAGCTTTCAAACAAGCTCTTACAGCCTCTTGTTCAGGCAAAGGTAGCTTCGAAATCTGCTCACAGATTACATTCTCTTCTGTAACAGTAAATGATTACCTGTAGCCCTCCAACTTTTCTTGCAGAGCCAACACCTAAAAAATGTAAATGGCATTTATATTTGGGGAAAATGGGACACTAGGCAAATTTGACAGTCTGCCTGTATAGCCATTATCGCACTATTATCTATATGAATGCATAATCTAACAGTGTCAAGTCTGTTTGAAAAGACAAATTCTACTTAAAGATACTGCCTATAAAGACCTATAAGGGAGGAAAAAGTATTAATCATAGAATGCATCTTCACAGGCTGTACTACACACTGAAACAAAACAGATACCACACACAAATTGCTGTTCTGCATCTTCACAAGATGGTTGATGTACATAATGGACCACCTGGCATAATTTGGCTTGTTCAATGAAAAGACCAAATCGGACATGTTGTAAATCGGACATGTTGTAAATAGTCTATATATAGCTCAAATTATAATATCAGATGCTTCTTGGGGGAAAAAAAAAAAAGAAAAAAAAATTGAATGATGTAAAGTTTTTGCAATATTCTTTGTAGCCATCTGATTTTCCTCAGTTATTTCAGACAAGTCAGTTTGTTACCCGGCAAAACTTATAATTTGATCCTTCAGAATTTGTGAAAGTTCATCTAGCATGTGAGAATTTGATTCATGCTTAGACAAATAGTGCTCGAAGTGAAGAATTTGCAGTGCAGTGGAAGTCAATGGATGGAGGTGCTTGCAACGATTAAAAAACTTACTGACTAGGACATAGACTGGCAGATGTAATTGTAAATGCATTAGCGTTAACATAAATTGTTGATATTTGGTGAGTGATGAAGTTTCAACCAAATCATTAGAAACCAATGAGAATACTCCGATTAGTACAGCAAAGGACGGTAAGCCCGAATAATATTTAACACTTTTATCTTCATTCACAAAGTTGTAAGCTTGTATACCTGCTCCTTTAAGTTAAAATCGCTTCCATCATGGCCATATTAGTTTTTTCTAATTTCTGAATATCATCGATGCTCAAATCAGTTTGTACACACCAATTGTTTACAGACAGAAAAATGCATGAAATTTGACAGTCTGCAGGTATTTCTACACTCTGAAAGTTGTCAGGGTTATTAGGCAGAAAGTTGTCAGGAACGTCAAACAGAGGACATTGGAAATGTATTCCCTATAAAAATCTGAGTTTGAATTTGGTAAAAGTATGCATGATTTTTTTTAATGCTCGATTTTTGACTGACACCCTCCAGAAAACCAGCACTTTCTGCTACTTCCTCTGGAGAAGCATTCTTTAGGTAATATGGGAATTTTATTTCAATGCACCCAAACCCACAGCAATCACACTCTACAACACCATCAGGAGAAGCTCCAAAGTGGGTATATTCCTTATTAAGGATGAGGCCAGACTCCCTCAATTTGAAATTGATGTGAGATTTAATTTTACTTTTAAAATATAAATCTCTTGCAACTTTTCATGAGAACAACCCCATGCCGTTGCTACTGAGACAAATTCATTTTATTGGGGTAACATATTTGTTTTATTAAAGACACTGAGTGTTTCTGTAAATTCGTGTTACAGCTTCTCTTCATAACTGAAGCAGTTATGCGTCCAGTTCGAAGCTGAAACCATAATTTGGAATTTGCTTGCTTTCGTGTATCTTTTTCCTAAGCAATACACTGATCTCCAGATAAATGAAGTGTTATGTCTGTCGCCTTCTCCTGTAATTCAAGTAAGCTAAGGCTTTTCATTTTCAATTTTGTACATATTTAGAAAGCTACACGGATATTTATCATCATTATTTACAACATTGGAAATGTATTTGTCATTGAATGGTGGTACAATGGTCAATATAGCAGGCAGGTTTGATGAGGCACTCTGTGTCACCTGAAGTTTTGAGAGAAAGATTTGAAACTCCTCATCAGTCACCTCTGCTACATCTTTCTTCTGTGTAGACTATTTTTCTTCACCAGTGCACGAAGCCTTAAATTTTTTTTAGTGGGTGGTGAAAATCTTTTGCTGGCCTGTTCCATACTGGCTTTTTTTTAGTCCTGCAGGAGAAACCCAGTAAGCAGGTTCATCAGTGACAGCACTCTCATGTGCATTTTGCATCTGATGTGCAACATAAAATAACAATGCACCAACATGGGAACAAGCTTCCCCTAAACCTGCAAGGCAGGTACAATGAGCAGTATCGATGTTACCATCAGGTGCTGAAATTACCCAAACATTTACTGGTTTATCAGCAAGCCTTTGAGAATGCATTACCTGCAATATAAGGTATGAAGGATTAGAAATAATACAGACTTGATAGAGCAAAATAACATAAAATGTTTTGGTACATATACAGAAAAATATTTCTTCCTTATTGGTTGTATTTAACAGATTTTGACAAGGTTGCAAAATTGCACCTATTAGCAAAAACTGACAGTATATTAGAATGTATAAGTACCTACTCAATTATATGAAAGTTCTATTTGTTTATTTTCGGAATGTGTTTTATTTTCTTCAGAATTTATGGTTCTTGTAGTTGCTAACATTGAATATTAAAAGGCATTTTTTCTCTTAAAATCAATTTTGTTTAAATAAAATTAACACACACAAAATTTTGTACACCAAGAAAAAAGCACAATATATTTTATACGAGTCTTATTCAGTTATATGACCCTACATAAGATATTGAGATAACATGCCAACCCAGTGCCGTGACCAGGATACCAATTTGTAGAATTGCAATTACTCGCAATACTTTGCGAGATGAGAAACTTTAAGTTCTGAAGTTTGCCAGAAACGCAGGTTCTACACTTACCGCCCATGTATGTAGCAGTCGAAATAAAGAGAACACAAAAATGCGATTGAGAATACACAATTTATTAACACTTAATACACTTAATATCATTAAAATTTTAAGATAAAATCATTCAACTATGTTTAAACACATCTTCAAAACTAAAGATAGGAGCTGGTCTCACAAATGCTGAATTCCATAGTTAATGCTGGCATCGATAGCATCACGCATCAATAAAATCTTTAACATGAATCACTAATTACTGATGACTATCAAAAGTGACTATTGAAGTCCTCACAAAGAATACAAATTAATCAGATCATCATAAATTAAATAGGAAATGCTTAAATCACCAGGTACCCACGGATGTTTACTGTGATTAAACATAATAAAAGTAATTACATGATGCACAACACAAAAGAATAATTTAAATTTAATTATAACTAAAAAATGATAATATGTAACACATACAAATCACTATTTTTATGTTTACATTGTAAGATTTCAATCCCTTTTCTTTTTTGTAAATGAAACATGCTCGACGGACATAAAATTACTAACAATGGTAAAAAGATTAATTTTAAAAAAGGTTGTAACATCTTCAAAAAAAAAATAATAATAATAATAATAATTCAAAAGTATGAGGTGACTACACCACAATAACAACTTTAATTATATCACCGCCTGAGCCTTTTATGTGGTCACATATCAATCTCAGTGCCACATAAGATTTTTTATTTACGCTAAACCCTCTTTCCACTGTTGCTTGACCATGGTTAAGCAAGAGAATTTTTACTTTCAACTTAAACTATAGACTTGAATATTTTTCAAAATTTTGAATAGAATTTTAGGTTTTGTGAAAATTATGTAAATATTTGATTTTGCATCTCTTAAAAGCCTCGAATGAATGGAGCTATACAACTTAAGCAAAAGACTTTTCTTTATTTTTCGTTTATTACGTTAACAGTACGTATCAATTCTTATTTATAACATTTTCTTAATTTCAGATTTTTAAATATTTGTAAATTTTCTATGCATGTAGAGTAAATTGTAAAATGACTTGGGAGGGGGAGGGATGAAAAAACCATTCAGATCCGCACTTGCATTCTGTAAAAGTCTACCTGCATGTTATTGAAAATATTTTGACTGAGTGAGAATGCTTTGCAAACTTCCATCAGCAATATAGTGAACTGTCTCCTGTATGGCAAAAACTTATAATCAGAAACTTCAGATTAAACTATCAACTCTAAATTTTTAACAGAAAACCCTTGGCAAGTGATACCTCTAATTTTTCGAAAGAATTTTCGTAATTTTCTGTCATCTTTCCTTTTTCTAAGCTGATGAATATTTTTGATAATTTTGCCGTTTGTAAAATTCCATCCAGGCGACAGTAAAATTCACGATGAATTCGAATATCATGGCCCATAAATGTGGCCAATGCTTCTAATCGATGTTTTTTTAGATTTAATACTTGCGAAAGAGTTGCTAAGAGTTTACGTAGGTTAGTTGATCTTAAAAGATCAGGCTTTTCTGCACCACACTCTGTTGAAAAATTTCGAATGCAATCTGACCCTCGATAGTAAAGGTTGGATCCGTAGTTGCAACAAGCAAAAAGACATTGATTGCTGTTACAAACATCAACATCCTTTCTGAATTTAATTAATAACTCAATAGATTCTTTTACTATTCGTGTAAGAAGGACAGGTACGTTTCTACCACCTTTACGTGCTATTTCTATTCGTGTAAAAAGCTTGCAAAGATTCTTTTCAATTTTGTTTAATGACTCACTTACTTCTGACTCCAGTTGAGTCTGTTTTGTTATAGAAGTCATATAATTTCATGCAAAATACCTTGCCTTCTATTGAACAGAATTATTTTTGAAAGAGTTGCTTGTTGCAGTGTTATCCATGAAGGATTTTTTCTTCTATTGCTAGATCCTCTCTCATTAAAGTATTTGAACGTTTCGTGCATACGGCATTAAGGAATGCCATTAATTTAATTATGTCACAACTAAGTGGCAATAGATTTGATGTGTTATTTCTGATATTGTCTCTTGTTGTTTTTGGTGAAGCACCCACTTCAACAAAAAAATTCAGTTTGTGCAACTTCATGAACCTTCCTTTTTCGGCTTAGTGCATATAAAGTTCTTTTCTGCCATAATAGCCATAGCATTGGATGCAAGGAATATAAGCGCCTGCATCTGCTTCAATAGTCTTACTCAGACGATACACCACAAATAATTTGCCAAATCCTTTTTTTAATACTTTGGAGTTGTGAATGTAATTGCGTAGTTTAGTAATAATTGATTTTCGTGACTTTTTATCCTTTGCACTTTTTATATTCATAAATTCGATCACTCCTTTTTCGGACGCATGCATACTTTCCGATGTTGTGTGGTAACTTTGAAAACGGCTTTTCACAGTACAATTACCATAAAAACCGGGAAAACGGCCGCACCGGCATAAGTGCCACACTAATAAAAGTGTGAACAAATGTAAAAAATATACTCACAGAAGTGCTGCACCGGCATATGAGCAGAACCATCCTAATTTATTAAAAATTAATGTAAACAAAAGCAGTCATGTGCACAATAAACAAAAGGAAGTAATTATATTTAGCTACATTAAAATGCAAATAATCTACACAAAATTATGCATCGAAACCATCAAACTCAGAATTTTCAGGATCGGAATTAAATAAATATCCCCAAATATCCCACACGCTAATTCATAACATCACAAGTTTTCATAAAAAAAGATGTTTATAAAAACGAGCACTGATTGTATAAAAAGCACAGTATTATTTGAGAAATTTTGTTAAGGCTTAATTTTACATTGATCCCCGAATAAAATTACTAGAATTAATTCATTTTTGTGATTTCACATTAAAAATTGCAAACTTTTCACACTTAGATAAATATTACAAATGCTGATTTAAGTAAAAATAAATAAATAAAATACCTAATTGTATTTTATCCTTTTCTTAGTTGACAGCAAAGATATCTTGTACAAATTGAAGATGAATGACTTTGTTAATTAAACTGGCCTCTAATTTCATAGATGATAGAAATAGTGACAAATGTTTCGAGCACCACCTAAAAAACAAGAGCAAATAATCCAAAAAAAAAAAATTAAACTGTATCAAATTTAATGAAAACATTAATATCTATATCAGAGTGATCAGGTAAGTGAGTATCACTAAAGTGTTAAAAACTTAAGTTATTCTAAGGTATACAAAATGTATCTGTCAATATATATATCTATACTAAAATATTCCTAGCTACATAAAATATATCTGTCAGTGTATTAAAAATGATTATACATGCATAAAAAGGTTATATAAGTAACCACAGTAAGTAAAGGTTAATATAAGTAACCACAATACACTTTTAAAAAAGTTAGAAAAATTACCTCCTCAGCTATGAACTCCCGAGAACACAAGGCATCAGTCTTGGGTCACAGCAGTGAACGAACCTGAGAAACCAGGAATCGCACATCTGATTGGCGTATTTCTTTGAATGTGCCCTAAGGCATGAAGAAGATAATATTGGGGCAGAGTGCGAGTGGTAAAGGAATTAATTAATGGCATTCACACATTTAGAACATTTATTAATGAAACATAACATTGCACAACATATAACGTTGACGAAAAACATTGGAATAAGTAAAACACAATAAGGGGTAACTAGGGGCAACAGAACAGCATGTTGCCATACTATAAAAAGGTTAACAATGGGAAAGATTATTATTTGTAACATCACAGTCACTATTTGACTTTAATAATTATCCCCAATACCCCGACTTTATAAAAGACCAAATAGTTTAGAAATGCCAGACAAACGTTCGGCTGACGTGGCTTTGGTTAAACAATCAGCTAAATTATTTTCGGACTCTACATAGTTGACTGTCATCAAGCCTTCTTCAATTTTCTCTCTTACAAAATGATGCCTGATGTCAACATGTTTAACACGTCGAGAGTTGATTGGATTTTTGATAATGCATATGGCACCTCTGTTATCACAGTATAATTTGACTGTTTCATTTTGCAGATTTTCCAGTTCTTCTTGTAATTGCTTAAGCCATAACAGCTCTTGTGTGGCTGAACTTATAGCCATATACTCAGCTTCTGTTGTGCAATGTGACTGTTGTTTGTCGCTTTGAGTTCCAGCTGATGGCTCCGCCAGCATTTATAAAAATATATCCAGTTGTTGAACGACGGTCATCTTTGTTTTTAGCCCAATCGGAATCACAGTAAAAAATGCAACTTTTTTGTTAATGTGCCTTTTAAATATCTAAATATTCTTTTAACTGCAATCCAATGTGCCTTTCCTGGATTGTTACACAACTTGCTTAACAAACCAACTGCGTGAGCAATATCTGGTCTAGTACCTTGTGCAATATAAAGTAAAGAACCAATTGCCTCATGATATGGGACGTTTTCCATTAATTTTCTTTCTTCTTCTGATGCTGGACACATATCTTTGGATAAATTATTTTGAAGAGTTAAAGGAGTTGATGTACCTTTACAATCTTCTAAGCCAAAACGTTTCAGTATGTCTTTAATTAATTTAATCAATAGCTATAGAATCTTTTTGTTGAACAATATTTAGGCCAAGAATGTAATGAGCTTCACCAAGATCTTTTACGGGAAATTGTTTGTTTAGCTTTTGAAATAGTTTATCTTTACGTTTCTGATCGTTCGTAATAATTAGTAAATCATCAACATATACAGCAACTATAAAAAATTCCTTACCTTTAATATTGAAGAAGATGCAAGGATCTACTTTAGATCTTTGTAAATCCATTTTGAGTAGGCAATCACTTAATTTTTTATACGAAACTCTGCTGGCTTGCTTCAAACCATATATTGATTTATTTAAGCGGCAATAATTTGGAAAGTGTTCCGTTTCAGGTAGTTCCATGTAAATTTCTTCATCAAGCTCAGGCTCAAGAAATGCTGTTTCAACGTCCATTTGAAATAGCTTCAGATCGTGTTTCACTGCAAGAGATAAAAGGTAACGAATGGAACTTTGGCGAATTGTAGGTGAAAACGTTTCTTCATAATCAATCCCATATTTTTGAGAGCATCCTTTAGCAACTAGGCGAGCTTTATATCTTTCTATTTCTCCATTTGCTTTGTATTTAGTCTTGAAAAATCCATCAACTTCTGATGGGTTTCTTATCAGATGGTAGGTCACAGTAGGTTCAAGAATTGTTGGCAAGATGAGCGTTTATTCCCCTCAGGGGGAAAACCTACTTTAGATTTTTACGGGTGTCGCAATTGTTCCCAATGGTTATTTGTGAACAATAAATATCCCAACTCTTATGTGTATTTAATTTCTGACTTACCTGAATTGTGAAACTCTCCAACTTTAAGGGCCACAATAAAAGGCTCAGATGAAGTTTCAACAACTTAAAGTTAATTAAATAAATTCCCAAAGCCAAGCAGTTTAATTCAAATGGTAAATGAACTTAAAGGAATAACTTTTTGTTAAATTTAAACCTTGCTTTAACCGTGGCTTACGTTAACAATCGTTTAAGATGCACGGCTCTGATCTCCAGTTCGTCAACAGCCGCCATCTTGGACGGGCGTAATGGTTGGTTGGCGAAGTGAGTATCGCCCGGAGAAAACTGTTTCAAGCTGTTCATCCAATTACCGATGCGCTCCCGAAGCCCGGTAAACGCCGTTCAACCGTGCAGCCGGAGAACAACTCAGAAATGAGATGCGCAGTCGGCAGTGACAGATAAAAGGAGGGGCTTTCGCCGTAATCGATGCAGTTAGGCAGTTAAGCAGACCGATAGCAGGTCGACAGCAGTCGAGGCAGTTAGGCCGATCATGGCAGATCGTCGCCGTTAAGCAATTAGACAGTCAAGCTGTATTAACAGTTGACAGACGTTTTGGCGAGCGGTAATGCTCTTTAAGTTCCAGATATGTTATTTTTAGCCACCTAAACCTGCCTCTATTTAATCTTTAAATGATAATACGTTTTTAATCAACATTTAATGCCGCTATCTTTTTAACCTGTTTTTAAAGTGAAATAGAAGTTAGAATTTGTTTAAAGTGTCGTCATATAGAACACCGTGTTTCATCGTAATTTTTTTACATATCTTAAGGATCTGAAATTTTCCCTGTGGACTTGTTCTCTTCAAGGTAAAGCAGCTTTTGAAATTGAAATCTAAACGGCTTGTGAAGATTAAATTCATTAAACCATTTTTGCCAGTACTTACGAGTTTTTCAGACTGTGATATATTCCTGTGATAAAGCATAGCTGTGATATTTAATAGTTCTTTTGCAATGAAATCCTGTTCTACAATTAATTGCTGACTGTGATACATTTCTGTGCCAGACTGCTATAAATAAAAGTAGATGTCTCTCAATTCAGTTGCTATCCTTGTTTCCATAACACTCTTCACTCATGGCCATCCACTTCTCAACACCAATTTTGTTTCCCGGGTGTTGTCATTTCCAAATTTAACCTGGATTGTCGGCACTTGCGGGAACAGCAATCCCGGGGTCCCAGCGATCTTTCGCTTTTCTTTGTCCTACCCACCCTTTCTCTTAGCTATCTCCTTCCTTCTCCCCCTCCCCCTCAGGGGGAAGACCTACTTTAGGTCTTTACGGGTGTCGCAATCCCGGGGCCCCAGCGATCTTTCGCTTTTCTTTGTTCTACCCTCCTCTCCTCTTAGCTGTATCCTTCCTTTTCCCCCTCGGTGTATAGTTTCCTCTGTGGAGGTGAGGGCCCCCCTTTAGAAGCTGTGGTCACCCTGTGCCGTCAGCTTCTATTGGCGGAAAACTACCCACGTGTTTGCCGTGCGTGGAGACCAGTGTCCCCGGAAATGGGGATCCTGGTAATTGAGGGGGTTTATTCTCCAACACATTGCTTTGGCCTCGGCTTCAGGTAAACGAAAGGTGCACAGCGTTCCCCTGTGTATCAACCGGTTGGTGGTACTGATTTCGGTCAACTGCTAGGGATCAAGCAAACGGACATCTACTGGGTACGTCGTTAAGGGTGGACGCTGCCTAAGGGATGTACTGTGCGCGTATAGACCCGACTAGCACTGTTGCACGAATGTGCATCCCCTTGTTGGGCTCCATGATGGGTGGTGCGGTCGGGTCCGAATTTCCAATCCCCAATATGGATTCGACACTATCTTCGTCTCATGTCAACATTCTGAAATCTCCTACTCAAGGAGATGGTAATTTAAAAAATTTTCTTGTGAAATGTCAGGACGGTAACTTCAGCCAAACATCCCCTTTCCTAAAAAAAAATACGCTCAGGAGACCTCTTAGTAGAAGTAAACAATAGCACACAGGCAAACAACATTATGAAATTAAAAATTATGGCCCTAAAATCTGTCACTGTCTCACCCCATAAAACACTTAACTTATCAAGAGGTGTCATATCAGAACCTGACCTGTTACACTGTTCAGAGGCTGAAATCCTGGAAAATCTGAAATCCCAAAATGTTAGTGCAGTTCGCAGAATCACTATAAAACGCAATAACCAAATAATAGACACAAAACACATAATCTTGACCTTTCAATCTCCTAAGATTCCATCTCATATCAAAGCAGGCTATCTTTCATGTCCCGTCAGAACGTACATACCTAATCCTACCCGTTGTTTTCAGTGCCAAAAGTTTGGCCATACAAAACCTTCCTGTCGTGGTTCCCCAGTATGTGCCCGCTGTGGTATCTCTGGCCACGACAGTGACACCTGTTCCGGCTCTTCTAAATGCGTTAACTGCAAACAAGACCACCCCTCATATTCCCGTTCCTGTCCTAAATGGTCTTATGAAAAAGAAATCCAGTCCTTGCGTGCCACACAAGGATTGTCTTACCCAGAAGCACGTAAAATAATAGCCTCTCGCACCCCTAAACCTGGTCAATCTTATGCTGCAAGTGAAAGCGGTTGTATCAATTGCTACCCAAACTGACCCACCCAAATCCAAACCTGTCTCTTCATCAACTTCCTTCCCAAAAGCTAAACAGTCAACTACTCAAAATAATGCCTCAATAGCCACACAAAAAGCACACCCAATAAGAAGCCTCAAAGCAACCTCTCCACTCAAAATAGACCTTTACTCAAAAAAAGTTCAGCCTACATGACAAAATAAAACGAAGCTGGACTTAAACGCATTTGCGACTGTCTTTATGCTTATGTTTTTGTGAAAATTTGTTCGCTGACTTCACATAAAATGCATTATCAGAGGATGTTAATGTTGAACACATGTCCTTAATGTTTCTTGTAATAGCAAATTTTTCACAAATTCGATTGTTATCGTCTGATTGGATCCCTGTATTCCAAGAATTAGCGGGCGAAATTTTTCTGGCAACCCTCCTAAAATAATACCACCAACAGTCTCATTTTCAAGCGGCTTTCCAATGTTTTCTAACTGCTCTGCGATAGAAGTAATATGATCTATATATGCGGTCATAGAAGAAAATTCTTCATATTTTGTTCTAAATAGAGAGCCATATAAACCGATTCTTCGAACTACACCGTTATCCTCATATGTTCTTTGAAGAGACATCCAAGCTTCTTTAGCAGTTTTAGCCTTTTTGGTTTCAGCTGACGCAATGGGCTTGATAAATTTATCTTAGCTAATGCACTTTTATCTAATTCTTGATCAATATTAGAGCCTTCAATACAATCCCACAAACCGGCATCTACGAGAAAATTTTTCATAAGAAATTTTCAAACGGCGTAGTTTCTGCCATCTAAATGCTTTGATTCAGGTAAACCCCCCACTTGATGTGGACACGGGAGTTTTTTTAACATTTAGTTACGTTTGTAATTGTTCAATTTGAAGCTGTAAAGCTTTAATCGCTTCATTTTCTAAAATAATGAAAGCACTTTAAATCTTTGAAGAATCAGTACAAATACGAAAACTTAAACTTAGAATACGAATAAAGTTTTATATTGCATACCTTTATCACAATCTTCTATGCTATTTCTGGGCCACCATAACCTATTGGGGCAGAGTGCGAGTGGTAGAGGAATTAATTAATGGCATTCACACATTTAGAACATTTATTAATGAAACATAACATAGCACAACATATAACGTCGACGAAAAACATTGGAATAAGTAAAACACAATAAGGGATAACTAGAGGCAATGGAACAGCATGTTGCCATACTATAAAAAGGTTAACAATAGGAAATATTATTTGTGACATCACAGTCACTATTTGACTTTAATAATTATCCCCAATTGATAAGACTTCTTGTCTTCTTTACCGAGTCTTTCTGTGTTCTTGCTCAAATGAGCTAGAGCTTCTTCTTCGGAGCTCAGAACACCTCGGAAAACGTTGCTATACAGAAATCTAGGATTTCTTTGGAAAGGCGTGAACTCTTCAACCTGCACTACGAAGAACTTCTGGCTGTATTCTTTTCCATCCAGTCCCTTGAATTTTGCTACAACAGATCTACTGTTCTGCACCAACTGTCAGAAAAAATGGAAACAGAAGACCGTCTCCTCCTCAAACTCTTTGTATGCGCATAAGAACTGGGCACAGGAGGACGGGTCTCCAGCAGCGCAGGACAATCTTCGTGACATCTGGACACGAGGCAAGTCAAACTTGTCCTCAAAGTGGCAGCCTTCACAATATCGTTTCAGGTCTTCAAGGTCTGCAGCATTGCCTGAAGACTTTACCAAGCATTCCGCCTTAGCGAAAGCTCTAGAGAGAAGGTCACTTGTCATCGTATCTCCAGGGACCGATCTACACATTTGGGGGCCCAGGGCACAGGTACCTGTGGGGGCCCCCTGCACAAAAATATTTCGCAGAATATTACTTAATTTAATTAAGTTAAAACCAATTATTCTTAAGCCATCCATACGTAAACACAAATCAGTAAAATGTCATGACAAATACCACTTTAATGAATTTTCCAGTTTTGAAATGTTTTTATGGGTATTAAATAGTTAAGTATTTAAGTCTCGGATATAACATGATAAAATGTAAGGTTAAATGTTTGAAATATCTAAGTAATACCAGCCCCAGGGTTGGCAAGTTTTTGACGGTTTTAACCATGGTTTAAACTGTCACGTCAAAAACCCTATGTCGAAAACATTTGTCAAAAACTGTCAAAAACCTCAAATATTTTACTTGTAGTATTACAAATATTAATTGATGTCTTTAACATTGCATGCATTGTATAAGCTATGAATATGTGTGAAATGTTAATAATAATTTTTAAGAAATATGGTCATCTTCTACATATTTTTTATAAAACATTGTCTAGAAAAAGGAAAAGAAAGTGGAAAATTAAATTTCATTATGTATCCAATATAGTCAAAACAATATTCTTGCTAATATAATATTAAAATTATAAGCTATCAATTTCAATAAAAAGTTAGTTATGCTTTATAGAATGCTTCGTGGAAAAAAATGAACAAAAAAAAAAAAAAAACATTCTATACCTGTTCAACAACTCTTTTTTTTTTTTTTTTAAATAATGAATCTTACCTTAAAACATAAAACTTGTACTGTTTAATTTAATGATTTTTAATAAGCTTTCGTCTCAATTTTGTGTCAGTAAATAATTTTATAACATCCTCATAATCTATCTTCTGTGTTACATCTCCTTCTATTGATAAAAGGGCTAAAGAAGATAATTTATCATCCGTCATCAAAGTTCGTAACGGAGACTTTAATCTTTTAAGCAAAGAAAAGGATCGTTCACCTGTGCAATTGGAGATGGGCAAAGTTAAAAATAGTCTTAAAGCACTTTGAACATTGGCAAATGTATCTATGATGCCAAGATCATGGATTTTCTGTAACTTATCAGCAACAGACATATCTTTTTGTATGATTGGGAAAATGTGTATAAATTCGTCAGGAAACACTTCCTCTAAATCCAATGAATATTTAGCTTGTAAAACTTTTGCATTTTCGAAAGCTGTATGTTTATCGCTATCAAATAAGCAGCAAAACTTCTTTAATATGCTCTCATAAGCAGACATTCTTGAATTCAGATGAGTAATTAGTGTATCACACACTGCATAGAAACAAGATACCTTAAAATTACTTTTACCATCTAACACAGTTTCTGGACACTGTCCATCGTAGAAAAATTTAGGAATCTTTTTTTGCCTTTTTACGGAATAATCTTTATGTCCAACTAAAGAAAATGCCTTTTCTTCATACATTTCAAAGTTCTCTCGCACAAACTGAATGTATTCTATCAGTAAAGTGAAATATTCAGGCACTTTAGATAAATCTAGAGTTGGATTCTGGAGATTTTTGCTAATGGAATCAATCCTATTAAGGATCGAATTCCACATGCAAGCACATAATGCAGTCTCTAGTGTTTGCATTTTTTTGTGTAATGAATTTGCTTCATTTCTTGCTGATGGCGTCTGATTAGAGTCTGAGGAAATTTCTGAAAGAACATCAGATATTTCCTTATAACTTTCTTGGAATGCTTTAGTTGCAGCAGCATTTGCACACCACCTTGTAATACATCTCGACTTTAATGTTAAATAATTTCCCTTTTCACTCATTTTATTACATAACAATCTCCACCGGTGTGTAGAAACAGAGAAGAAATTGTACAATTCTTGCAAAAAAGTAAAAAAATCTAACACTTTTCCATTACACTCCACAGCTTTGACAACACTAAATTTAATGAATGTGCAGCACAAGGAACAAAGTCTACTAAAGGATTTATTAATTTAAGTCGAGCTTGTAAACCAGTGTATCTTCCTGCCATATTACTGGCATTATCGTAGCTCTGTCCACGACAATCACTAATGTCAAGTCCTACATCTTTAATATAATTCACAACTGTTTCTTCTAGATGTTGAGATGAATGGTTTTCAATAGATAAAAATTTCAAAAAGCGCTCAACTGGTACATTGTCAGATGAGACATACCTGATGACAAAAGTCAACTGATCTGTATGGGATAAATCGGGCGTTGAGTCTACAATGATAGAAAAAAAATTTGCACATTTAATTTCAGAAATAATGAAATTTGATACCTTTTTAGCCATTAGATCGATGAACTCATTTAAAGTGGATGAAGATAAATATGAGGTGTGCCCTTTCCCGCAGTTTCCATACTTCTGCAAGTGGTTTGCAAGGAATGGATCAAATTCGCTCATAAGTTCTAAGCATCCAAGAAAATTCCCATTACTTAGCGATCCAATTGTCTCATTCCGTCCAAAAAATGACAGTCCACGGGAAGTTAAAAATTTTGTTACTGCTACGACACGGCGAAGAACTTCATACCAATATTTGCTTTCGCAATTGGTGGTATTTACAATTTTGCAATCTATTCGATTCGAGCTTTCCTTTCTTTGTACCATTTTACAGACTGCTTCTCTGTGACTAAATGAGTTTTCATGCTCATGTAGCCTTTCACTCACATGTTTCCAATCAAAAAATCCTGTTGTTGAAAGAATTGATGAAGTATTGGAAAACAGCTTGCATGTCCAACAGAAAAGTGAAAACGTCGTTGGAGACAAAGTCAGCCACTCTCTTTTCACTTTTTCTTGGTTGCATTTATAACGATAAAAATGCGCTTCAGTCAGGGATCTTTTTTTATCACCAATAGATCGCTCTGTGAATTCAATAAGATGCGTATTTTGCCTTATAGGATATTTGATGAAATATTCACGCATTTCGTCAGTGACATGCTCCCACAATACTGGATCTTCAGCAATTACAAATTCTTTTTCTTTATTTTCAGAAGGTGTTGCGCTATTGGATGAATTTTCATCTTTTGCAGGTATGGACTCTTCATTAGTGCAAGCAAGATCATGGACATCTGCTAATTCTTTTTCTTTATTTTCTGCATATTTTGCAGGTATGGACTCTTCATTAGTGCAAGCAAGATCATGAACATGTGCTAATTCTTCTTCTTTATCTTCATCACATTCTTTATCTTCAGCCGTTTCAGGATTTTTTTTTTACTGTATAATTCAGCATCATTCCTTTCATGCGCTCAATCTCTTCCCTTTTTCTCTCTTTTAATCGTCTTTTCTGAGAACCAGATGGGTACGATCTCTTCATGATTACAGTCAAATCAAATTAATTAAAATAAAAATAATAACTTAACAACTATTTTTCAAAAACCTTACTTAAATAACTTTAAAGAAATTCAAAATTAATCACATACGGCTCATAAATTTAACGATTTTCCATATTGTTTACAGGAGCTTGAAGATAAATCACATGCACATACGTTCTTTCAATGTCTTCATTTCATTTCACTATTCTTGTAGAGCAGAGTTTAGTAGCAGCACCGTACACGCGCCTCTCAGACTAGCAACATCTGAATCTGCGATCGTAAGTCGAAAGATTCCCCACGCCCACAGTTGCCGGTCGCCCATGAACTGGTGCACAAACAGGCTGTGTCTTTTGGTGGACAAGAGGAACGAGTGACTCAGTCGTCACACTCCTTAGAAACAATAAGAGAAGGAGCATGATAAGGCGTCCTATCGATTTTGTATAAAAAATGGATAATTTTTTAACATTACAAGTTACATCAAATTAAAAATTTTGAATATTTGTTATGAAATGAAGTAAGTAATCAGAAATTTTACTCTTGAGAGATAATTTTAGTAGTTATTATGATTACATAAAAGGAAGATTTGGGGGCCCCTAAAAATCGGGGGCCCTGGGCACGTGCCCCGAATGCCCCGCCGTAAATCAGTCCCTGCGTATCTCGGCTGCCATCATAAAACTGCAAAAGCACATTGTGAAGTATATAAGGAATTTTCCTTTCTATGAGGACAATGCACTCTTCTGGGCGCCGAGTTACTACGACTAGGTCTAAGCTATATTTAAATCCAGCGTCAGCCATAGCGAACACCTGTACCTACGTCACAGGTAAAAATGGAACAAGTCTGTGCACAACAGCTGCCTGGAGACTGGTATGCCACTTCTTGTTCTGATTGGCTCTTCGCGTCACGGGACTTCTGTAGAGCTCTGATTGATGCTCTTCGTTATGTGTATTTCCTCTTCATAGCACTATAGCACGTAGCATGTTTGTGTTGGAAAGTATCTCGCCAGCACAAACATGCATTGCATACAGCATTCAAAAAAAGTGGTTTGACTGATTTTTTTTTTTTTTTAATCGATTCAGTGTTTGTGTTCAGCAGGGTTAAAATTGTTGTGAAATACAACCTTTCAATCTGTGGATGTTTCTGCGAATTTTACAATACAAAAATGAGCGAAATTTTCATGTGCAAGGTTTGCAAAAATGATTTTTACAGCAAAAGAAATTTAGACAGGCATAAAAAAAACGAGTGCATGATGATGGTAAAAGATTCCTGAGTTAATATCGAATGCAAAGAAGATACCTGTCATGAGACTTTCAAGACTATTAGCAGTTTAAGAAAACATCTCGCAGATTTTCATGGTTATGCTGATTTTGAAAGTTTTCAAAAATTTACATTTTCTTCAAAACTAGGTAAGTTTAAGAAGCAAGTAGACAGTGTTTGTAAACTTTCCTCTTTTTTGATTATTGAGCCAGTTAAAATACGGCTTATTTTCCTGTGTGCAGTGTGCCAATTGTTATAATTCTTTTTGATAATCATCTTATAACCCATATAAAATCATTAATATATATACAAATGTGACGTGTCACTAAAATACATGTACGTGACATAGGTTTGCCATTGCTGTTCTAGACCCAGAAGCAGAATTTTTTCTGCCAATCTGCGACGGCTTTTTAAGCACTGAAAAAAATCTGCAGAATAATTTTACAATAACGAAAAAAAAGGTTGTAGGATTCAGTAAGCATATTTTATCATAAGCTTGCATTTATCTAATGTTAGTTAATCAGTTAACTTGATCAAACTGATAGAAATTTACATATATAATTTATTGAGAATAGAACCTAATCTGTTTCAGTTGTCTTGGTTAATAGACTTGGATAACGAGAAAAACTATGTAAACACATATTCTTAAGAAAAACATTTCTGGTAGGTTATATCAAATTTTACAGCAATAATCTATTTAGAGGGAGTGTTTAAAACATTGCATAAAAAGCAAGAAATGAGAAAATATTCAGTTTAATTGTCACTTCAAAAACTATAGCAGTTTTAATTACATGAAGCAAGGTAAACAGTTAGCATTATCATTTTAAGACCTGGGTTATTTTTGCTACAAAAAAGTATTTGAGTGTAAGATAAATTTCTTAGTTTTGTAAATAGCTCATTAAGTTTATCGAATTACACACAACTAAAAAGAAATATGAGAAATTATTATTTCATACCTGATTCAGTTCTTATAAAGAACAAGGTTTTGTGTAAGAAATCGACTTGGGAAATATGACTTACACTTTTTGAGAGAGGATGTAGATCACATACACAATTGTATAGGTCAGGGCTTAAAGGATTATTCATTATTCTTGATATCAGAAGAGAAGATATATTTTTGTCCATACTTCTGTTTGTACTGACTCTAGCAAAATATTTGTAATAAGAGACTCCAAACATGGAAATAAATGCAGCTTTCAAAGATTTTCTGGTTCCTGTATAACCAGATGGAGGACTATTGAGAAATATAAGCACTCTAATCAACAGTTCCAACAGCTTGTTCGTCATTGCCATCTGTACATTTTAATTGCATTTTGCTCACTTTCTCAGTGACCGATCCCAAACTTTCACAGGAAGCTTCTGATACTGGAATTGAAAGTGTGTGTGTAAAAAACTTAATAAATGCAGGTATTTTCTTTTGAAAGCTCATGAACAGCCTTAAACAATTTGAATTAGGAACCGATTTATGTGTAATTTTTTTCCCCTCGTGAAAACGTAAGTATTATGTTTTCAAATTCTTATATAAAATTGAATTCTTGCATCCCAAGCAAGCAACCCCCTCAGGGGGAAGACCTACTCTAGGTCTTTACGGGTGTCGCAATCCCGGGGCCCCAGCGATCTTTCGCTCTTCTTTGTTCTACCCTCCTCTCCTCTTAGGTGTCTCCTTCCTTTTCCCCCTCAGTGTAGTTTCCTCTTTGGAGGTGAGGGCCCCCCTTCAGAAGCTGCCGTCACTCTGTACCGTCAGCTTCTATTGGCGGAAAACTACCCACGTGTTTGCCGTACGTGGAGACCCGTGTCCCCGGAAATGGGGAACCTGGTAATTGAGGGGTGTTCCCGTAGGGGAAATCATCTGAATGGCATTTCCATTGGGACCGGATCAACCTCAACACATTACTTTGGCCTCGGCTTCGGGTAAACGGGAGGTACACAGCGTTCCCCTGTGTATCAATCGGCTGGTGGTATTGACTTGTTCAACTGCTAGGGATCAAGCAATCGGTCTTCTGCTGGGCACGTCGTTAAGGGTGGATGCTGCTTACAGGGATGTACTGTGCGCGTATAGACCCGGCTAGCACTGGTGCAAGTATAAGCATCCCCTTGTTGGGCTCCGTGGTGGGTGGTGCGGCCGGGTCCGAACACCTTTTTTCCAACATGGCTTCGAAATTTTCTTCTTCTCCCAATCCACCATCAGACACAAATATTCTGCAATCAAGCAAAGAAAACATGGATTCTCAATTTATTAATACAAATGCTCGATTCTTCATCATTCACATTGTTGAAGGTAACTTCCATGAAATATCACCATTCCTTATCCACAAATGTATCACATCTAATGTAGGTGAAGTTAGAAAAGTAAAAAAATTAAGATCTGGAGACCTCCTGGTAGAAGTATCAAACAATAGACAAGCCTCAAAAATAATGAAAATAAAAAACTTTGGACTAAAATCTGTTACAGTGTCACCCCATACATCTTTAAATACATCCAGAGGAGTCATATCAGAGCCCGAACTTTTACACTGCTCTGAAGCTGAAATACTAGAAAATCTGAGAGACGAAAGCGTATGCGCTGTCTGTCGAATCTCTATTCATCGCAATAGCCAACGTATTAACACAAAACAGATAGTCTTAACTTTCCAGTCTCCTACAATTCCATCCCATATCAAAGCGGGCTATTTATTATGCCCTGTTAGACCTTACGTATAAATCCCATCCGTTGCTTCCAGTGTCAAAAGTTCGGCCATACTAAAACTTCCTGCCGTGGCCAACCTGCATGTGCCCGTTGCGGTACATCTGGCCACGACAGCGACACCTGCAGTGCACCAGCAAAATGTGTTAATTGTAAACAGGACCACCCCTCATATTCAAAATCCCCCTCAGGGGGAAGACCTTCTTTAGGTTTTTACGGGTGTCGCAATCCCGGGGCCCCAACGATCTCTCTCTTTTCTTTCTTCTACCCTCCCCTCTCCTTAGCTTTATCCTTCACTTTCCCCCTCATTGTAGTTTCCTCTTTGGCGGTGAGGGCCCCCCTTTAGAAGCTGCGGTCGCTCTGTGCTGCCAGCTTCTATTGGCGGAAAACTACCCACGTGTTTGCTTGCGTGGAGACCCGTGTCCCCGGAAATGGGGATCCTGGTAATTGAGGGGTTTTTTCTCCAACACATTGCTTTGGCCTCGGCTTCGGGTAAACGGGAGGTGCACAGCGTTCCCCTGTGTATCAACCGGCTGGTGGTACTGACTTCGGTCAACTGCTAGGGATCAAGCAAACGGACATCTACTGGGCACGTCGTTAAGGGTGGACGCTGCCTAAGGGATGTACTGTGCACGTATAGACCCGACTGGCACTGGTGCACGATTGTGCATCCCCTTGTTGGGCTCCGTGGTGGGTGGTGCGGTCGGGTTCGAATTTCCAATCCCCAATATGGATTCGACACTTTCTTTATCTAACGTCAACGTTCCGAACTCTCTTACTGAGGGAGCTATTACCGCAAAATTCTTTCTCATAAAATGTCAGGACGGAAACTTTAACCAAACATCCCCATTTATAATCCATAAAACCATACTCTTTAATGTTGGAGAAGTTGCAAAAATTAAAAAAATACGCTCTGGCGACATCTTAATAGAAGTAACAAATAACAAACAGGCAAACAATATTATGCAATTAAAAACTATCTGCCTAAAACCAGTCACTGTATTACCCCATAGGACACTTAATTCATCAAGAGGCGTCATATCCGAACCTGACCTATTACACTGCTCCGAGGCTGAAATCCTTGAAAACCTTAAATCCCAAAATGTTTGTGCAGTTCGCAGAATCTCTATCCGACGCAATAACCAAACACTGGACACCAAACATATAATTTTGACTTTCCAATCACCTAAACTTCCTTCCCATATCAAAGCAGGATACCTCTCATGTGCCGTTAGACCCTACATACCCAATCCTACTCGATGCTTTCAATGTCAAAAGTTCGGCCATACCAAACCTTCCTGTCGTGGTACCCCAACCTGTGCTCGTTGTGGGACCTCCGGCCACGACAGTGAAACCTGCTCTAATCCACCCAAATGTGTGAACTGCAAACAAGATCATCCTTCATATTCCCGCTCATGCCCGAAATGGTCGTTTGAAAAAGAAATCCAGTCCTTGCGTGCCACCCAAGGACTGTCATATCCAGAAGCCCGTAAAGTAATGAACTCCCGTACACCCAAACCCGGTCAGTCTTATGCTGCAGTAGTCAAATCTGTTAAATCAATTGCCATACAAACTGAGCCACCAAAATCTGTGCCCGTCTCTATACCTACTTCCATTACTAAAACTAAACACTCAACCTCTACCCAAAATAACTCTTCCATAGCTCTACAAAAAAGCACATCAAAGAAGAAGTCCGAAAGCAACAACTCCACTCAAAATAGACCTCTAATCAAAAAAACTGCAGCCTATAAGGCAAAATACAGTAAGTCCAGACTTAAAAAGATCCTTCCACAAAAGCCCATTGATAACTCAATACTGCATTTAGATCCTACCGATTCTGACATTTCCGACAATATCATGGATGATGATGACATCCCTAGTACCCCACTTACACCTACGGGGACTAAAAGCAAGCTCTCAATCATCCCTAACAACACTTGATCATGGCTCTGCTTCTTTCTTGGAACTGCCACGGTTTTCACAATAAAATTGATGACCTCAAAACCCTAATTTATGACTATAACCCTGCCTGTCTTGCCCTTCAGGAAACTTATCTGAAAACCAATAAACAAACACAAATTCTTAATTATACCATCCTTAGAAAAGACTATGAGCTCAGGGAAAGGGCCTCCGGTGGAGTTGCCCTTTTAATAAATAATCAATATCCGTATTATATTCTCAATCTCAATACAACTTTACAGGCTGTTGCCGCTCGGATCCATCTCAAACATCTTACTACTATCTGCAGTATTTATCTTCCCCCGAATGAAACCATCTGCCAGGCCTCTCTCAATAGTCTTATCCAACAACTTCATCCTCCTTTTATCCTCCTGGGGGACATGAACGGTCATAGCCCCGTATGGGGTAGCACAGACATAAACAATAGAGGTCAACTTATTGAACAGCTGCTAACAGACTTTTCTCTTTGCGTCATGAATAACGGGGATAATACCTACTTCCACTACCCTACTAAATCCTTCCATGCCATAGACCTAGCTATTTGTTCTCCATCTATCCTCCCACTTTATAACTTTTCAGTCTCCAGTGACTTACATAACAGTGATCACTTTCCGATTTTTCTTTCACCACTTTACTACAATCCGAAAGGCACCTTTACCACCCCTAGGTACATTTATGATAAGGCAGATTGGCCTACCTTTACAGCACTATCCAAAATCACCTCAAACATCCTTGAAGGCACTATTGAAGAGGTCGTGGATAAAGTCACTTCAGTCATTATTAAAGCAGCTGATGCCAATATTCCAAAATCGGGCATGACACTTCGGCGCAATAAAAAACCGTGGTGGAATGAAACCTGTACACTAGCAAAAAAACAGCAGCAGAAAGCATGGAGTGTTTTTCGGCGGTACCCTACCACCGAAAACCTCGTCCTTTTTAAAAAAGCAAAAGCTTATGCCAGGAGAATAAGGCGGCAATCTCAAAAGCAATCTAGGGTGAAATACGTCTCTAGCATAACACCCACCACTACTAGTAAGGAGCTATGGTTGAAAACAAAAAGAGCCATGGGAATCTATAATAACCCTTCAATAACCTGTCTGTCCATTAATAATAATAATATAATATCTGATACAAAAGAAATAGCAAATAACATCGGTCAAACTCTTGCTTCTATATCCTGCAGTACTTCCTTCTCAAACCCTTTTTTCTCCTACAAACAACAATGTGAACGAAAAAAAATAAAATTTAAAACCTCCTCCCATTTTCCATACAATAGTGATTTTACTATCAACGAACTCACCAAATACCTACGGCAATCCTCCAATACTTCTCCTGGTCCTGATGGCATTACTTATGAAATGCTGAAACACCTACTCTATGACTCTTTACTAAACCTCTTAAAACTTTACAATAGAATCTGGAACGAACAAACTTTTCCCTCTGCCTGGAGCAATGCAATAGTCATTCCCTTCCCAAAACCTGGAAAAGATACTTCTAATCCTAGTAACTACCGTCCCATAGCCCTTACTAGTTGTCTTTGTAAGTTAATGGAAAAAATAGTTAATGCCCGCCTTGTTTACATTTTAGAAACTGGGGACCATATACATCCCTTTCAGAGTGGTTTCCGCAAAGGCAGATCCACTATAGACAACATTTTAAATTTAGAGACACAAATCCGTAATGCTTTCCTCAGGAGGAATCACTTAGTGTCAGTGTTCTTCGATATAGAAAAAGCATACGACCGAACGTGGAGATACGGAATCCTTCAAGATCTCTATAATATAGGCTTTCGAGGCAATCTTCCAATTTTTATAAAAAATTTCCTATCGCTCAGAAACTTCCGTGTAAGGGTCAACGGCACTTTGTCTGACAATTTCGCTCAAGAGGGTGTTCCCCAGGGCTCTGTCCTTAGTGTCACCCTCTTCTCTATTAAAATCAATAATATTCTTAATCAACTGTCTCCGCCTGTCAACGGTAGCCTATATGTAGACGATCTCCAAATATCTTGCCAGGCAAAGACATGCGCCTCATCGAACGGCAGCTTCAAAGTACCATAAATCGTATTCTGAAATGGTGTGACATCAACGGTTTTACCATATCTGCCGAAAAAACAGTGTGCACACACTTCTGCCGAAAGCGTGGGGTCCACCCGGATCCAGAACTTTACCTGAGCCATACTAATATTGTTCAGAAGGATTTTGTAAAATTTTTAGGAGTAACATTTGACAAAAAACTTAAGTTTGCCAAGCATATTTCTGACATTCGCAGCGCATGTGAGAAAAAACTTAACATTTTAAAGGTCTTAACCAACACTTCTTGGGGGGCAGACCGTGATGCTCTCCTGCGGATCTACCGTGCTGTTATCCGTTCAAAATTGGACTATGCATGCTGTGCGTACGGCTCAACATGCAAATCAGCATTAAAAAAACTTGACACTGTGCATCATAGTGCACTACGCATTTGTTCCGGTGCTTTTAGAACTTCACCTGTACATAGTCTTTATGTCACCTGTCATGAGCCATCTCTCACCCTCATACGTCATCAGCTATCATTAAATACTTATTTCCGCATTCTTTCTCATCCCTCACATCCATTAAAGAACTCTTTTATAGATACTCATCTCGACTGCCTTTATGCGAATCGTCCTATCTGCACTCCTCCCTTTGGGCTAAGGGTTCGTAGGGGTCTTGTCGGTACCGAATTGGAGGATGTAAATGTCTCTACATGCTCTTTTCATGATATCCCACCCTGGCATACATTGCAGATATCCTACCTACAACCTTTCGAAGGCTTTGCGAAACAGGACACTGATCCTAAAATCTACCAACAGTTGTTCTCTGACCACAACAACAAATATGAAAAATATGAACAACTATACACTGATGGCTCCAAAAGTGGAAATCACGTTGGCTTTGCCTTCGTGTCTAATAATCATGCCTGTAGCTATACTCTACCTCAATTTTGCTCCATCTTCACCGCCGAATTACTTGCCATATATGAAAGCCTTCTGTACATCCCGCGAACAAACACAAAGAATTTTATCATCTACTCTGACTCACTTAGTGTTCTGGAAAATCTGAAATCTGGCTCCCTAACACATAACTATATGCACAAAGTTTCACACAAGTATGCCCAACTTATAAACCAAGGGTACAGTATTCTCCTCTGTTGGGTCCCCAGTCACATCGGGATCCCGAGTAATGAGAAAGCGGACACACTGGCGAAGCATGCGACCCTCCCGTACACCGGCAATCCATCCTACAGCGACATAAAGTCCAGTATCTCCAGCATTGTAAAAGGCATATGGGTCGATAAATGGGACAATGAAACGGGGCACAAACTTCGTTCTATTCGCCCAACTCTCGCACACTGGTCATCTTATCCCTATCGCAGGCTAGATGTCATCTTAACACGTCTCCGCATTGGTCATACGCAGCTTACACATAAGCACTTACTCCTGGGTGAACCTGCCCCGGAGAGCCACCATTGCCATACCAACCTTACCATTAGTCATGTTTTAACTTCATGCACTGCTTTTAATAATTTTTACACAATTTTTTTTAACTGTTCTCATCCTAAACCTGACGATATATTGGGTGAAACCCCGCACCGTAATTTGTTTGCATTTCTTCGACGTATCAATATTCTTTACTCAGTGTAAAGTGTACACTTTTCTCTGGCTGGTATCTGGATGGAAGCCCCCATCCAGATGTCCTTTTTTACCTTGTCCTTTTACATTGTCCATTTTACCTCCTTTTTACCTCTCTACAGTTCGCTTTTACTGATTTTAGACCTCAAAGATTTTAGCTTTACATGTTTTATGCAACACGTTTTTACTTCAAAACTTTGTTTTACTATATATACACATAGTCTGGCGCAGTATGTCCTTTCTGGACCTTGTGCCATTAAACCCCAACCAACCAACCAACCAACCATATTCAAAATCATGCCCAAAGTGGGTCCTCGAAAAAGAAATCCTGTCAATACGTGCCACACAAAGACTTTCGTACCCTGAAGCTCGTAAAATAATAGAAGCTCGCACACCAAAATCTGTCCTATCCTAACCTGCTGCAGTAAAATCTACCAAATCAATAGCTACTCAGACTGATCCACCAACAAGTACTGCCCTTACCAATACCTCCATCAGTAAACAAACAGCACCCAAACAAAATAAATCCTGCTCTATATACCAGAAAAATCCTCCAAAGAAAAAGATACCAAGCAATAGTTCTACCCAAGTTAGGCCACTGCTCAGTAAAACAGCTTCCTATAAACTAAAATACAATAAATCTAGCATGAAAAAAGTACCTCCACAACCACACATAGATTACTCCATTTTAAACCTAGACCCATCAGAATCAGACATTAGTGATGAAGAATCCATGGAGCAAGAAGAAATTAAACCTCCAGATATCTCTGCAGGGATCACAACTAAGAAGACGAACAATGCCAATAACATCACTTAATTATGGCATTGTTGCTCTCTTGGAACTGCCACGGTTTCCTCAACAAAAAAGATCTCAAAATGCTGCTCTTTAATCATAATCCCGCATGTCTTGCTTTACAGGAAACTTTTCTCAAATCCAACCAAAATCCTACTATTCCCAGATATACCATCCTCCGAAAAGACCATGAGTTGAACGATAGGGCTTCAGGTGGTGTCGCCCTGTTAATTAACAATGCTTACCCCCATCAATCACTTAACATCAGCACAAGTCTACAAGCCATTGCTGCTCGTATACACCTCAAACAACTCACTGCAATATGCAGCATATACCTACCTCCAAATGAAACCATCAACCTAATTTTACTCAATAACCTTATCCTGCAACTTCCACCTCCTTTCATCCTTCTTGGTGATTTCAACGGTCATAGTCCTTGGTGGGGTAGCAATGAAACTAACAATAGAGGTCAACAAATAGAAAAACTCATAACTGATCTTTCTCTTTGCATTATGAATAATGGGGACAGTACCTATTTCCATTACCCTACTAAAACCTTCCATGCCATAGATCTCGCAATCTGTTCTCCTCCAATGCTTCCTCTATACAATTTCTGTCTCTAGCGATCTACACAATAGTGATCATTTTCCTATTCTCCTCTCTCCTACGTATCAGAGTCCTCATCCAAATTTTACCATCTCCCGTTATTTCTATGATAAAGCAGATTGGCAAACCTTCACCTCACTTTCTACTATCTCTATGGATCTTATCAGCGGTACTATTGATGAGGTTGTCAATAAAATCACCTCTGTTATCATAAGCGCAGCAGATGCAAGTATCCCAAAATCGGGCAGCAGCCTCCGAAAATGTAAAAAACCGTGGTGGAACCAAAATTGCACCCTCGCCAAAAAGCAGCAAAAGAGGGCATGGAACCTTTTTCGGCGGTATCCCACCACCGAAAACTTTATCTGTTTTAAAAAAGCAAAAGCTTATGCTCGCAGAATCAGGCGTCTTTCTCAAAAAGAATCTTGGATCAAGTACGTCTCCAGCATTTCTACCTCCACAACCAGTAAGTAGCTATGGACAAAAACCAAAAGAGCCATGGGAATCTACAATAACCATGCTGTATCTTGCCTTTCCATGAATAACCGTATTATTTCAGATATAAAAGAAATAGCTAATACCATTGGACAAACCCTTGCTCTCACATCCTGCAGTCCTTCTTATTCAAATAGTTTCCTCCCCTATAAACAACAATCCGAAAAACATACTTTAAATTTTAAAACCTCAACCCACTTCTCATATAATAATTCAATTACCATCAATGAACTTATCCACTGCTTAAGACAAACCTCGAATACATCTCCTGGCCCTGATGGCATAGCCTATGTGATGCTTAAACATCTATCCCATGACTCTTTGCTAACCCTTTTACAGTTATATAATAGAATCTGGCAGGAACACACTTTCCCTTCCTCGTGGAGAAATGCAATAGTTATTCCCTTCCCTAAACCTGGTAAAGATACAACGAATCCCCAAAACTATCGTCCCATAGCCCTTACTAGCTGCCTATGTAAACTCATGGAGAAAATAATCAATGCTCGCCTGGTTTACATTTTAGAAACTGAGGGCAATATACACCCTTTCCAGAGTGGTTTCTGAAAAGGCAGATCCACAATTGATAATATTATATCCTTGGAGACCCAGATACGTAACGCCTTCTTACGGAAAAATCATCTAGTCTCTATATTTTTCGATATAGAGAAGGCTTATGACCGGACGTGGAGGTACGGCATTCTCAGGGATCTTCATAATTTAGGTCTCCGCGGCAACCTACCAATCTTTATTAAGAACTTCCTTTCCGTTCGGAATTTCAAGGTACGGTTACACTACACCATATCGGAAAACTTTGTACAAGAAGGTGTACCCCAGGGATCCGTTCTTAGTGTTACCTTATTTTCCATAAAAATTAATGACATCCTCAACCAACTCTCTCCAACTGTTCATGGTAGTTTGTATGTAGATGACCTTCAGATCTCCTGTCAGGGAAAGGATATGCGCTTCATAGAGCGGCAATTGCAAAACACAATAAACCGTGTTTTAAAGTGGTGTAACATAAATGGCTTTAATATATCCACCGAAAAGACAGTCACTACACACTTTTGCAGGAGACGTGGGATCCATCCGGATCCTGAACTTTATCTGGGTCGACACAAAATAAATGTTACAGACTGTACCAAATTCTTGGGCATATTTTTTGACAAGAAACTAACGTTTGCTAAACATGTCGCATACACCCGTAGCAAATGCGAAAAAAATCTTAATATCTTAAAGGTACTATCCAACACTTCTTGGGGGGCAGACCGGGACTCCCTTTTAAGGATCTATCGAGCTGTCATTCGCATGAAAATGGACTATGCCTGCTCTGTTTATGGGTCTGCATGCAGGTCTGTTTTAAAAAAACTTGACACTGTGCATCACACTGCACTACGTATTTGTTCCGGTGCTTTTAGGACCTCCCCTATACAGAGTTTATATATAACCTGTCATGAACCATCGCTCACTCACACCCGTCATCGACTTTCCATTAATACATATTATCGTATCCTTTCTCATGCCTCCCACCCTCTGCGGAATTCCTTTTTAGATCACCACCTGGATTGTTTTTATCAGAATCGAACTTCATGTACCCCTCCTCTAGGACTAAGGGTTCGCCGGAGCATCTCAGGCACTCAGCTTAATGAGGTTGATGTCCTGTATTGTTCCCCTTTTGAGATACCACCTTGGACCGCATCACAAATTTCTTATTTGCAACCTTTTAAAGGGTATAAAAAAGTCAACACGGACACACACATTTATCAACAGTTGTTTCATCAACACAAGGACACTTACAAAAATTATGAGGACATTTATACTGACGGCTCCAAGTCTGCCAATCATGTAGGGTTTGCATACACTGACCAGACTCACAACTGCAGTTATGGTCTTCCCCAGTTCTGTTCAATTTTTACGGCTGAACTCCTAGCCATTTATGAATGCCTTTCCTATATCAGCAGAAAGAATAAAAAACATTACATCCTATATTCAGATTCACAAAGTGTCCTAGAAAACCTTAAATCTGGTTCTGTGACCCATAGCTATGTTGTCAAAGTCCTACAGCTGCATGCACAGCTGACAAATCGAGGTTTCCAAATTCTCTTCTGCTGGATTCCCAGTCACGTCGGAATTCCTGGCAATGAGGAAGCCGACTCATTAGCTAAAGGTGCAACCCTTCCTTACCCAGGTCCACTTCCCTATAATGACATAAGAGCTGTTGCCTCTTATGTGATCAAAAATTGCTGGATGAACGACTGGAACAGCCAAATTGACAACAAACTTCACAGCATACACCCGTCTCTTACCCAATGGTCCACTTTACCTTATCGCAAACAGGATGTTATTCTCACACGCTTACGGATCGGTCACACCAGACTAACTCATCAACACCTATTGTTAGGTGAACCTCCTCCTGAGTGTCTTCATTGTGGCACACAACTCACCATTTGCCATATTTTAACCTCTTGCACCGCTTTTAATCGTTTTTACCAAATACTTTTTAACTATTCTGATCCCAAACTGGACGATATTTTGGGTGAAACCCCGCATCGAAATTTGTTTGCATTTCTTAGACGTACCAAAATCTTTTATTTAATGTGAAGTGTCCAATTTTATCTGACTGGTATCTGGATGGGAGCCCCCATCCAGATGCCTTTGTTTCAACTTTTATCCTCCATTAACACTTTTTATCTACCTTTAACACTATCGAATTTTACTTTTCACCATTTAGTCTTTACATTTTAGCTTTTACTAAGTTTTGTGACACCTTTTAACTGAATACATCATTTATGGTTTTCCACTCATTGTCTGGCGCAGTATGTCCTTTTTGGACCTTGTGCCATTAAACACAATCAAACCAACCAACCAAACCAAGCAAGCAACTTTATCCAGCTGTGCAGCCATTTGTATAAACAATTAAAAGAGAATCCAAAACTTCTTTTTGTACCTGCTATCTGCATACATTTGCTGCCAAGAGTATTTTTGAAACAATATATTAATTGAAAAACGAATTGCTAGAAACTTCAGATCAACAGGCAAGCAAAATCTAAAACAATTGTTAAACTGAGCTGTGAGGGGGGTAGGATATTATATTCTTCTGCATTTTCTAACAAAAAATGTTTATTTGAAAATTAGAAGAGGAATTTTTTTCATGATCTTAAAAAAGAATCCGCAGGGTTCCCATTAGAAAAAAAAATTGGGTGAGATTTCTCACCCATTCAAAAATTTTGAGTGAGATTTCTGAAAGTTAAGTGAGGACATAAATATTGTTTAACATCATTTAATTTATTTATAGTACAATTTCAACAATGCCAATTTTTCCCGTTCATTAAAAATTTTAGCAATTGATCATATGAAAACTTTCTAAATTGATATTTCCATCAGCTATCCTAATAAGATTGCTTAAATTTGCACTTGAAAGTTTACTGAAATTGCACTGAAATTTGCACTTGAATTGTTCATGAATATTCAAAATCTCAAAGAATCGCATCCAGTTTAACTAAGCAACAGAATTATTAACTGTAATATTTTATCCAATATAATAAAATTATATAATATAACATTATATTATACTAAAAAGTTGGTAAGATACAAATATGTGTGACAAAGTTAAAACAGATATATTTAAGTTCAAATTCTTACTACAGTAAAAGGTAGATTATCGGTCATTTAACTGAAAAATTTCAGCTTCCCTCTTTTTTTTTTTCGGGGGGGGGGGGGGCAAATTTCAAACTACCAGAGGATATCAATAATTCCATGAATCGTGGTGGTATATAAAAAAAACAGATGAAATGCTCTCAAAACTCATATACGATGGACGCACATACAAAAACAAAACATTTTACAGCTGGCGAGCAGGAGGAGAAAAATCGGCACGGCAGCTCAGTGCTGATAGCATTAATTAATATTCCCCCTCTGCATTCTAATGATTCAAACATGTTATCTCTAAACAGAAACTCTGAGAGGAAGGTGGGGACACTTCTTTGCGGCCACGGCAGTGTCTTTTTGTCTCCGGCCGTTACCGACAATTCTCTTTAGATTGAGACAGTAGTAGAGTGAAAACAAATTTTTGTATTTGTAAACTGGCATTTTTAAGCTTTCAAACAGTGCGCGAGAATGCCTCGTGCTGAAATATTTTTTGCGCGAGATTTGAGAAATTTATGCAATATTCTCGTGCTCTAGCGGGAACCCTGATCCAGACACAATACTATCACGAAAGTAATTTGCAGATTAAAAAAAATCTACGACGTACGTCTCGCATTTTCTGCTATGGGGGTTCCAGCTATACAGCAAGTGGTAGATTTTCATCTCCCATTCTGTCTGTTTGATCCAAAACATTCTTGGAAGGACATGCATTTCGAGAACAGTTACGAATTGCCGTAGCTGTTACTTGTCTCCACGATTTCTCCAGCAAAATGATTGCTTGAAAAAGCGATATGTTATACTCCTTATTAAGTTCATAATTTTCCAAAATATGCATGATCAACTGCTTCCGATAGTGAGCCTTGAGACTGTGTATAACACTCTGAGCCATCGGTTGAAGCACAGATGTTGTGTTAGGAGGCAAAAAAATAAGCTTTATGCATTCAAGATTTTCAAAGTGGGGATGGGCAGTGCAATTATCTATCAGGAGTACGATCTAGCAATTTACTTTCACCTAGTCACTATCCCACTGGCGAAGCTCTTCTTCAAATAGGCCAGTAGTCATCCAAGCTTTGCAATTACTTTTGTACTTCACAGGTAGCTTTTTAACATTCTTAAAACACCTAGGATTTTGAGAAGTCCCAATTACAGTTAGTTTCCGTTTTTCCGAACCATCCATGTTTGCACACATGAGAACAGTTATTCTAACTGTAGACAGCTTACCACCACTGCATTTTTCTCCTTTAAATTTTAAAGTTTGATTCAGAGGGATTTTGTAAAACAGCCCAGTTTCAACTGCGTTAAAAATATTTTTCTCTTCATAATTTTGAATTATATTCGGCCATACTTCAGTCTTCCACTTTTCGACATCCAGTGCATTAACATTAGCTGCTTCACCAACAATCTTAGAGCACGAAATATTGTTTCATTTCTTAAACCTATCCAGCCAGCCGTTAGAGCATACAAAATCTTTTTCTTCAAAACGTTCTGTGAACTCATTGGCTTTGTTTTGCAGCATGATTCCTGAGACAAGAAGATTTCGATTCCCCTGAATAGTGAACCATTTTAAAAGAGCTTCCGCTACATTTTCTCTTTCTGCACGATGTACTTCTTTGTTCCACTTAAATTCTTTTCGTGAGCAGCGATAATCAGACTGCGATTTTTCAAAATGTAGGAAACAGATTTTGACAAGGAAAATTCCTTGCATGTTTCAGATTGACTAGCTTCTTTCAATTCAATACGTTTGATTATTTTGAATTTATCATCAATTGGAAAATGCTTTCCTTTTTAGGGTATTCGCCATTTTTACAGAATTTTTATAGTGTCGAGAAGCGAAAATATCTGTTCAGTCTGACCCCCTCAGGGGGAAGACCTACTCTAGGTCTTTACAGGTGTCGCAATCCCGGAGCCCCAGCAATCTTTCGCTCTTCTTTGTTCTACCCTCCTCTCCTCTTAGCTGTCTCCTTCCTTTCCCCCCTCAGTGTAGTTTCCTCTTTGGAGGTGAGGGCCCCCTTTCAGAAGCTGCGTTCACTCTGTACCGTCAGCTTCTATTAGTGGAAAACTACCCACGTGTTTGCCGCACGTGGAGACCAGTGTCCCCAGAAATGGGGAACCTGGTAATTGAGGGGTGTTCCCGTAGGGGAAATTATCTGAATGGCATTTCCATTGGGACAGGATCAACCTCAACACATTACTTTGGCCTCGGCTTCGGGTAAACGGGAGGTACACAGCGTTCCCCTGTGTATCAATCGGCTGGTGGTACTGACTTGTTCAACTGCTAGGGATCAAGCAATCGGTCTTCTGCTGGGCACGTCGTTAAGGGTGGACGCTGCTTACAGGGATGTACTGTGCGCGTATAGACCCGGCTGGCACTGTTGCAAGTATAAGCATCCCCTTGTTGGGCTGCGTGGTAGGTGGTGCGGCCGTGTCCGAACACCTTATTTCCAACATGGCTTCGAAATTTTCTTCTTCTCCCAATCCACCATCTGACACAAATGTTCTGCTTTCAATAAACAAATAAAACATGGATTCGCAATTTATTAATACAAATGCTCGATTCTTCATCATTCACATTGTTGAAGGTAACTTCCATGAAATATCACCATTCCTTATACACAAATGTATCACATCCAATGTAGGTGAAGTTAAGTAGGTCAAAAAATTAAGATCTGGAGGCCTCCTGGTAGAAGTATCAAACAATAGACAAGCCTCAAAAATAATGAAAATAAACAACTTTGGAATAAAATCTGTCACAGTGTCACCCCATACATCCTTAAACACATCCAAAGGAGTCATATCAGAACCCGAACTTTTACACTGCTCTGAAGCTGAAATACTAGAAAACCTGAGAGACGAAGGCGTATGCGCTGTCCGTCGAATCTCTATTCATCGCAATTGCCAACGTATTAACACCAAACACATAGTCTTAACTTTCCAGTCTCCCACAATTCTGTCCCATATCAAAGCCAGCTATCTATTATGTCCTGTTAGACCATACGTATCAAATCCAATCCGTTGCTTCCAGTGTCAAAGGTTCGGCCATACTAAAACCTCCTGTCGTGGCCAACCTGTATGTGCCCATTGCGGTACATCTGGCCATGACAGCGACACCTGCAGTGCACCAGCAAAATGTGTTAATTGCAAAGAGGACCACCCCTCATATTCAAAATCATGCCCAAAGTGGGTCCTTGAAAAAGAAATCCAGTCAATACGTGCCACACAAAGACTTTCATACCCTGAAGCACGTAAAATAATAGAAGCTCGCACACCAAAACCAGGCCTATCCTACTCTGCTGCAGTAAAATCTACCAAATCAATAGCCACTCAAACCGATCCACAAACAAGTACTTCCTTTACCAACACCTCAATCAGTAAACAAACAGCACCCAAACAAAATAAACCTTGCTCTATATCCCAGAAAAATCCTCCAAAGAAAAAGATACCAAGCAATAGCTCCACTCAAGTTAGACCACTGCTCAGCAAAACAGCTTCCTACAAACTAAAATACAATAAATCTAGCATGAAAAAAGTACCTCCGCAACCACAAATTGATGACTCCATTTTAAACCTAGCCCCCTCAGAATCCGACATAAGTGATGAAGAATCAATGGATCAAGAAGAAACTAAACCTCCAGATATCTCTGCAGGGATTACAACTAAGAAGCCGCACAATGCCCCTAACATAACCTAGTTATGGCATTGTTGCTGTCATGGAACTGCCACGGTTTTCAGAACAAAAACGACGACCTCAAAACACTTCTCTACAATCACAATCCCGCCTGCCTTGCTCTTCAGGAAACATACCTCAAATCTAATAAGCAAGCTCAAATTCACAATTATACCATCCTTAGAAAGGACTATGAGCTAGGGGAAAGGGCCTCCGGCGGAGTCGCCCTCCTAATAAATAATCAACATCCTTATCATATACTCAATCTCAACACAACTTTGCAGGCTGTAGCCATTAGAATCCATCTCAAGCATCTCACTACAATCTGCAATATTTACCTACCACCTAATGAAACAATTAGACAAACACTGCTCAATAGCCTGGTCCAGCAACTTCCTTCTCCTTTCATACTTACTTTCAAATTCCAACTAAATCCTTCCATGCCATAGATATTGCACTCTGCTCTCCCTCCATCATGCCCTTGTACAATTTCTCTGTTTCTAGTGACCTTCACAATAGCGATCATTTTCCAATAATTCTCTCACCTTTATATCAGAACCCTAGCCATAACCTTACCATCTCCTATTATATACAAGAAAAAGCAGATTGGGACACCTTCACTGAGCTGTCCGTGATATCATCTGAAGATGTTGAAGGTACAATTGATGAGGTAGTCAAAAAAATAACTTATACAATAATTAAAGCAGCGGATGCGACAATTCCAAAACGAAGCAACATGCTGCGCAAAAACAAAAAACCGTGGTGGAATGAGGAATGTTCCATTGCCAAAAAACAGCAACAGAAAGCGTGGGGTATCTTTCGTCGGTACCCTACTACTGAAAACCTCCTTCTTTACAAAAAAGCGAGAGCCTATGCAAGAAAAATAAGGCGACACGCACAAAAAGAATCATGGACTAAATATGTCTCAACCATCACCACTTCCACTTCTAGTAAGGAGCTATGGGGAAAAATTAAAAGAACCATGGAGATCTATAATAACCATTCTATATTCTGCCTCTCAGTCAATAATCACACCATATCTGACACAAAAGAGATCGCTGACACTATTGCTCAATCTCTGGCTTTCACATCCAGCAGCACGTCCTATTTGAACACCTTCCTTCCATATAAACAACAGTCTGAACGACATAAATTAAACTTTAATACCTCCTCCCGCTTACCTTACAATAATATTTTTACTATCAAAGAACTCCTGAAATACTTAAAGCAGTCCTGAAATACATCCCCAATGCCCAAAAACAAAGATATTAGAGTGCTTTAGTTTCCCATTAATAGCCCTTGGAAATTGAAAAGTAAAAAAAAAAATAAATAAAAGGTAATGCTTAATTAAAATTGACATGACAAAAGTAGCACGATTTGGATCCAAAACTTAAGTTAAAAGGCTTTTCTGCAGCATAAAAAAAATTTATCCTTTCAAAAAAGAAAAGAAAAATTTGGGCAAACATGTCCCAACCTTCTCCAAGCCACACATGGCATCTAATGAAAATCCCACACAAAATCCTTAACTGTTACTTGAAACCCCACTTTTAAAATCCAACAGACGAGCTTAAATAGTTAACAAAATAAATAAAAAGGGAAGTTTGCAATTTTGACACCAAAGGGTGCAGCAAATTCATTGATATGCAGAACAACTCAAACAAGTAATTACAGAGATTAGCATTGGCAAAGCAAGAAAATAAAACAGATTTTATGACCCTCCGAAATTAGCTAGATAAGGAAAAAACACAATCAACAATTATCATTTAACAAAAAAATTTAAACATGGCGTTACTGGAAGTTATACATCAGGATAGTACTCAAAGAAGAAAAAGAAAATTTAGCATTTACAGTTGTCTTCAATTCCCCCCCTTTTAATGATGAAAAGTTAATAAAAATTTAGGGTTCTTCAACTAGGAACGGAGAACATGGTGGTTAGGAGAGAAGTGAATCGACTTCCTGGGTGGGCCGGAATCCTTGCAGATGGAAATAAAGGCAATTATCTTACCGGGTTTCAGCTGCTGGAGTTCAAAGAAGATTTCCCGAGGACATCGGTCGGCTGGACATTCAAGCAACTCCTGATGAGGCTAAGATGACTCGATCGTGGGCCGGGCTGTGGACACTGTCATGGTATGACAGAGAGGCCAGGCAGGGGTCAAGCGCTGCTTCAAAAAATGGTGTCGGAGAAGGCGCAAACTGCCGCAAAAACAGCGTGAAATCTCATCAAGGGGGTTCACTCGCTTGCTGCCCCAAGAAAAAAAATAATGGGTTAAACACCCGGCATTGTAAAAAATAAAATTTGCTGATGATCAAACGTTGTATCAGGCCCTCTGGCCTACATGCTAAGACTTCACATAATGAACATGTACTACAGGATGACAAAAATGCCGAGCTAGGCCTCTAATGTGCGAGGAGATGCAGGAAAAGTCACGTCCTAGCAGCACCACGACAGCTCTCAGAATGATGCTTTCTGCCCCTCGCGTGAGGAGCTTCGCCAAGACACCGACCGCGGGGACCAATCAGAGCAAGCCATCTCAGCTGGGAAACTTCGAGAACATTCGATTGTCGGGGGAAGGAAGAGAGGAAAGAAAAAATGGCGGCCAGCGACTTCTACACGCGGAAAAGAAATGAACTTGGCCGAGAAGAAACGCAGGCAAGATCGGCCATCTTGAAATGGGAAAAAAAAAACTTAATTGATCAAAAGGGCAATAAAAACGTTATTAAATTTCCTAAAATTTTAGCGGGAGATGGCTAATCGTCCGAGACAACCCTGGATAAAATTTGGAGTAAAAATTTAAATTAGAAGTGAGTAAAAATAATTAAAAACCGGACATGAACAAGTGATTATGGCAAGAAGTGAGTTACGCTATTGAAGAGAGAAGGAAACGTAATAGTCAGCAAAAAATCGGCAGAATTTACATGATAATTAAGTTTACACCTCCGGAGACAGAACAAACAAAGGCAGAATTAATTTAAAGAAAAGGTCATTATTTAGAAAGTCCCAACAAAAAAAAAAGGGGGTAATTAGTAGTAATTTAAAAAAGACAAGCTATTGAGCTATACAAGAAGAGTCACCCAGACCATTATATCTCCTGACAAAAGGTACTTAAATTAATTTTCCAAGTTAATTACAAGCATTAGAAAATAAATAATTAATGTTTAAAACAATTAAAAAAATAAAAATTATTGCATTTGATTTGTAAAAACATTATCCCCCAAAAAACAATACAACACTTAATCTTCTGCATATATACAATAGAATCTGGAATGAGCATGCATTTCCTTCTGCTTGGAGGAATGCTATGGTCATCCCCTTTCCTAAACCTGGAAAAGATACATCTGATCCCAATAATTACCGCCCCATAGCCCTTACAAGTTGCCTGTGCAAACTGATGGAAAAAATGGTTAATGCTCGTCTAGTTTATATATTAGAAACTCAGGGCCATATACACCCTTTTCAGAGTGGCTTCCGTAAAGGCAGGTCCACTATTGATAATATCATACATTTAGAGTCCCATATTCGCCATGCCTTCCTGAAAAGAAACCATTTAGTTACTATCTTTTTTGATATAGAAAAAGCGTACGATCGGACATGGAGATACGGTATCCTCAGAGACCTCCATAATCTAGATTTTCGTGGCAACCTCCCGCTTTTTATACAGAACTTCCTTTCACTCCGTAATTTTAAGGTACGGATAAATAATACCCTGTCTAGTAACTTAGTGCAAGAAGAGGGAGTACCCCAAGGTTCTGTCCTTAGCGTCACCCTCTTCTCCCTTAAGATTAATGATATACTGAATCAGCTCCCTACGACCGTACATGGAAGCTTATACGTGGATGATCTCCAAGTATCCTGTCAGGGCAAGGATATGCGCTTTGTTGAACGCCAACTTCAGACTACCATCAACACTTGCTTATACTTCCTGCAGTACCCCCTCAGGGGGAAGACCTACTCTAGGTCTTTACGGGTGTCGCAATCCCGGGGCCCCAGCGATTTTTCGCTCTTCTTTGTTCTACCCTCCTCTCCTCTTAGCTATCTCCTTCCTTTCCCCCTCAGTGTAGTTTCCTCTTTGGAGGTGAGGGCCCCCCTTTAGAAGCTGCAGCCACTCTGCGCCGTCAGCTTCTATTGGCGGAAAACTACCCACGTGTTTGCCGTGCGTGGAGACCCGTGTCCCCGGAAATGGGGATCCTGGTAATTGAGGGGTCTTTTCTCCAACACATTGCTTTGGCCTCGGCTTCGGGTAAACGGGAGGTACACAGCGTTCCCCTGTGTATCAATCGGCTGGTGGTACTGATTTCGATCAACTGCTAGGGATCAAGCAATCGGACATCTACTGGGCACGTCGTTAAGGGTGGACGCTGCCTAAGGGATGTACTGTGAGCGTATAGACCCGACTAGCACTGGTGTGCAATTGCACATCCCCTCGTTGGGCTCCGTGGTGGGTGGTGCGGTCGGGTCCGAATTTCAATCTTCCCCAACATGGATATGAAAAATTCATCGTCTATCGTCAATGCTCCGCAGTCAACTTGTAATGAAAACATCGATTCACAATTAGTACACATGAACGCTCGATTCTTCATCGTTCACTACGTTGAAGGTAATTTTAATGAAACATCCCCTTTTTTAATACATAAATGTATCACCGACAATGTAGGAGAAGTAAAAAAAGTTAAAAAATTAAGATCTGGAGACCTATTAGTAGAAGTATCAAACAATCGACAAGCTTCCAAAATAATGAAAATTAAAAACTTCGGCCTAAAAACTGTTACAGTGACCCCTCATACATCCCTAAACATCTCGCGAGGAGTCGTATCGGAACCCGAACTTATACACTGCTCTGAAGCTGAAATACTAGAAAACCTAACAGATGACAAAGTAAGTGCCGTTCGTCGAATCACTATTCGACGCAATAATCAAATAATCAAAACTAAACATATTATCTTAACTTTTCAGTCACCCACTATTCCATCTCATATTAAAGCCGGCTATTTATTATGCCCCGTGAGACCATATGTACCAAATCCAATCCGTTGCTTCCAGTGTCAAAAGTTCGGCCATACTAAAACCTCCTGTCGTGGGTCACCTGCCTGTGCTCGCTGTGGTGCTTCTGACCACGACAGTGAGTCCTGCTCTGCAGCTCCAAAATGTGTAAACTGTAAAGAGGAACATCCTTCATACTCCAGATCTTGCGCAAAATGGGCGTTTGAAAAAGAAATTCAGTCCCTACGTGCCTCTCAAAGACTCTCATATCCGGAAGCCCGTAAGATAATAGAAAGCCGGACACCAACACCTGGTTTATCTTATGCAGCTGCAACAAAATCAACTAAAACAATAGCAACTCAAACTGAATTTCCAAAATCCGTACCTGTCTCCTTTCCTTCTGCAACAGCCCAAATACCTAAACAATCCATTTCTAATCAAAATAAATCCTCCACGGCTCCACAAAAACATATATCAAAGAAAAACTCTCAAAATGTTACCTCAACCCGACCACAAATAAAAAAGTCTTCGGTCTACAGATCAAAGTACAATAAACCCAAAATCAAATACGTTCCTCCACAACGCCCTATAGACGATACTATCCTACATTTGGACCCCTCTGACTCTGAAATGTCAGATCTTCCCATGGATGATGACGACATCCCTAGCACCTCTCTCAAGCCTACGGGGGTTCGGAGCAAGATGAGCATCATCCCAAAAACATGATAATGGCTCTGCTGCTGTCTTGGAACTGCCACGGTTTCCTTAATAAAAACGATGACCTCAAAACGTTGATTTATGATCATAACCCCGCTTGCTTTGCCCTTCAGGAAACATTTCTCAAAACCAATAGACATACTAAAATCCATAATTACACCATCTTTCGCAAGGACTATGAGCTCAATGATAGGGCCACAGGTGGAGTTGCCCTACTAATTAACAATAGTTATCCTCACACTATGGTCAATCTTAACACAAATCTCCAAGCAGTTGCCACTCGTATTCAATTAAAACAACTCACAACTGTCTGCAGTATATACCTCCCTCCTAGTGAAGCCATAAGCCAAACATCCCTCAATAGTCTCATTCAGCAACTTCCTCCTCCTTTCATCCTCCTTGGTGACATGAACGCTCATAGTCCTTTGTGGGGAAGCAAGGACACCAACAATAGAGGCCTTCAAATCGAACAACTTCTCACTGACTTCTCCCTCTGCTGCATGAATAATGGCGACAATACTTATTTTCACTACCCAACTAAAACTTTCCATGCAATAGACCTCGCCATCTGCTCTCCTCCAATCCTCCCGCTGTATAACTTCTCTGTATCAAGTGATTTACATAACAGCGACCATTTTCCGATCATTCTCTCACCTTTGTATCAGAATCCAAACCAAACTTCAAAAATACCCAGATACATTCATGACAAAGCAGATTGGCAGACTTTCACTTCACTGTCAACAATATCCCCAAATATCATAGAAGGCACTATTGATGAGGTCGTTGAAACAATAACTACCACCATCATTAAGGCAGCAGACCATAGTATTCCGAAATCGGGCACAAGCTGTCGCAGAAATAAAAAACCGTGGTGGAACGAGGCATGCACCCTAGCAAAAAAGCAGCAGCAGAAAGCCTGGGGTACCTTCCGCCGATATCCCACAACAGAAAATCTTCTTGCTTTTAAAAAAGCAAAAGCAGCCGCCCGCAAGGTGAGGCGGCAATCTCAAAAGGAATCATGGATGCAATATGTCTCCAGCATTACAACATCAATTTCTAGTAAGGAGCTATGGACCAAAACAAAAAGAGCTATGGGAATATACAACAACCATACCATACCCTGCCTTTCCATCAATAACAAAATTATCTCTGATACCACAGACATTGCAAATACCATCGGCGAAACTTTGGCTCTATCCTCTTGCAGTACCTCTTACTCAAATACCTTTTATACCCATAAACTGCAATCTGAACGGCAAAAACTAAATTTTAAAACCTCCTCGCAGCTCTCCTACAATAGTATCTTTACAATCCATGAACTCACCAATCAACTCGGACAGTTACCGAATACTTCTCCTGGTCCCGATGGTATCACATATGAAATGCTAAAACATCTTTCTCACGATTCCCTTGCAAATCTACTTAAGCTTTTTAATAGAATCTGGAACGAACATACCTTTCCCTCCACCTGGAGAAACGCCATAGTCATACCCTTTCCAAAACCCGGAAAAGACACTTCCAATCCCAATAACTACAGACCCATAGCCCTTACTAGTTGCCTTTGCAAACTGCTGGAGAAAATGATCAATGCACGCTTAGTTTACGTTTTAGAAACAGAGGGCCATATACACCCCTACCAAAGTGGCTTCCGCAAGGGCAGATCAACATCTGACAATATAACATATTTGGAAACCCAAATTCGTAACGCTTTCCTACGACGGAACCACTTAATATCAATTTTTTTTGACATAGAAAAGGCATACGACAAGACCTGGAGATATGGTGTTCTCCGGGACCTCCATAATCTAGGCTTCCGTGGCAACCTTCCAATATTTATCCAGAACTTTCTCTTGCTTCGAAAATTCAGAATACAAATAAACAACATTCAATCCAATAGCTTTGTCCAAGAAGAGGGCGTCCCTCAGGGCTCTGTCTTAAGTGTTGCCCTCTTTTCAATAAAAATCAATAACATTCTCAATCAACTACCTCCGTCTGTTCACGGAAGCCTATATGTCGATGACCTTCAAATTTCTTGTCAGGGAAAGGACATGCGTTACATTGAGCGTCAGCTCCAGAACACGATCAATCGCATCCTAAAATGGTGTACCACAAATGGATTTAACATTTCTGCGGAAAAGACTGTCAGTACGCACTTCTGTCGTTTACGAGGGATCCATCCTGATCCTGATCTCTATGTGGGCAGCTCAAAAATAGAAATACGTGACTCCGCTAAATTTTTAGGGGTATATTTTGATAGAAAATTGACCTTTGCTAACCATATCTCCTATATCCGCAACAAATGTGAAAAGGACCTAAATATCCTGAAGGTATTAACTAACACTTCTTGGGGAGCAGAGCGTGACGCCCTGTTGCGGATCTACCGTGCAGCAATTCGATCCAAAATAGATTACGCCTGTGGAGTGTATGGATCTGCATGTAGGTCAGCCCTAAAAAAACTTGACACAGTGCATCATACTGCACTACGCCTCTGTTCTGGAGCTTTTAGAACATCACCCATACAAAGTCTCTATATCACTTGTCATGAGCCATCTCTCATCCACATCCGTCACAAATTATCATTAAACAATTATTTTCGCATCCTGTCTCATCCCTCCCACCCTTTGGGGGACGCATTTTTGGACACTCATTTGGACCGCCTATATGGAAATCGCCCCTCATGCACTCCTCCCTTTGGTTTAAGGATCCGTAGGAGTCTAGTTGGTACCCAATTGGAGAATGTTAAAGTCTCCCCTAATTCTCCTCATGAAACGCCACCATGGACTACACTGCAGACCTCGTACCTCCAACCATTTAATGGCTTTACTAAACAGGATACCGACCCAAAAATATATCAACAGTTGTTCTCAGACCACAAAAACAGATATAAAAAATATACAGAAATATACACTGATGGTTCGAAATCTGATAATTATGTTGGCTTTGCCTTCGTCGAAAATAACCACACCTGCAGCTATACTCTTCCTCCGTTCTGCTCCATATTTACCGCTGAATTACTGGCCATCCATGAAAGCCTTTTATACATCTCTAGAATGAAAACAACCAGATTTATCATCTACTCTGACTCCCTCAGTGTACTAGACAATCTAAAATCGGGCTCCCTCACTCATAGCTATATCACCAAAGTGCTACGTCTGCATGAACAACTGACAAATCGTGGATACAATATTCTCTACTGTTGGGTACCCAGTCATATTGGGATACTGGGCAACGAGAAGGCAGATAGCTTAGCCAGGCAAGCGACAATCCCATACACTGGCTATCTCGCATACAATGACATTAAGTCCGGCACCTCTAGCATAGTAAAAAGTAGTTGGACCAATAAATGGGATAGTGAAACTGAAAACAAACTGCATTCTATCCGACCTTTCCTCACTCATTGGTCATCCCTTTCATATCGAAATCATGATGTCATTTTGACTCGTCTCCGCATTGGTCACACGAGAATCACCCATAAACACCTACTCCTGGGTGAACTTGCCCCAGAATGTTCACATTGTCAATCTCACCTAACCATTCGTCACATTTTAACCTCTTGTACAGCTTTTAATAATTTTTATCAAATATTTTTTAACTGTTCTCATCCCAAACTTGACGATATATTGGGTGAAACCCCTCACTGTAATTTATTTTCATTCCTTCGACGTATCAATCTGCTTTACTCAGTGTGAAGTATACACCTTTCTCTGACTGGTATCTGGATGGGAGCCCCCATCCAGACGTCCTTGGCTTATTTTTATCTACTTTTTTCCTTTCTACAGTTTGATTTTACCAGTTTTAGACCTTACGGATTTTAGCTTTACTCATTTTATACAATAAGTTTTACGCAAAAGCGTTATTTTATACTAAATACACATTGTCTGGCGCAGTATGTCCTTTCTGGACCTTGTGCCATTAAACAACAACCAACCAACCAACCAACCACTTCCTGCAGTACCTCTTATCCAAATTCCTTTTTACCTTATAAAAAACAATCCGAACGGCAAGTATTAAACTTTAGAACCTCCGTACATCTCTCTTACAATAGCGCCTTCACTATCCACGAATTAAAGAGAAGCTTAATACTTCACCTGGTCCTGATGGCATCACCACAGAAATGCTAAAACATCTTTCCCAGGATTCATTACTAACCCTTCTGCAACTCTATAACAGAATTTGGAATGAGCACACCTTTCCATCTTCTCCCCTCAGGGGGAAGACCTACTTTAGGTCTTTACGGGTGTCGCAATCCCGGGGCCCCAGCGACCTTTCGCTTTTCCTTATTCTACCCTCCTCTCCTCTTAGCTGTATCCTTCCTTTTCCCCCTCAGTGTAGTTTCCTCTGTGGAGGTGAGGGCCCCCCTTTAGAAGCTGCGGCCGCCCTGTGCCGTCAGCTTCTATTGGCGGAAAACTACCCACGTGTTTGCCGTGCGTGGAGACCCGTGTCCCCGAAAATGGGGATCCTGGTAATTGAGGGGCTTTTCTCCAACACATTGCTTTGGCCTCGGCTTCGGGTAAACGGGAGGTACACAGCGTTCCCCTGTGTATCAATCGGCTGGTGGTACTGATTTCGATCAACTGCTAGGGATCAAGCAATCGGACATCTACTGGGCACGTCGTTAAGGGTGGATGCTGCCTAAGGGATGTACTGTGAGCGTATAGACCCGACTAGCACTGGTGTGCAATTGCGCATCCCCTTGTTGGGCTCCGTGGTGGGTGGTGCGGTCGGGTCCGAATCTCAATTTTCCCCAACATGGATATGAAAAATTCTTCATCAATCGTCAACGTTCCGCTGTCAACCGCTAATGAACACACCGATACACAATTTGCACACATGAATGCCCGATTCTTCCTTATCCACTCTGCTGAAGGTAAACTTAATGAAACATCGCCATTTTTAATTCACAAATGTATCACTGACAATGTAGGAGAAGTCAAAAAAGTTAAAAAATTAAGATCTGGAGACCTATTAGTAGAAGTATCCTACAATAGACAAGCTTGCAAAATAATGAAAATAAAAAACCTTGGCCTAAAAACAGTTACAGTGACACCTCATACCTCCCTAAACATCTCCCGAGGAGTCGTATCAGAACCCGACCTTTTGCACTGCTCTGAAGCTGAAATACTTGAAAACCTAACAGATGAAAAAGTATGCGCTGTGCGTCGAATCACTATTCGGCGCAATAATCAAATAATCAATACTAAACATATTATCCTAACTTTTCAGTCTCCCACTATTCCATCTCATATTAAAGCCGGCTACCTATTATGTCCTGTCAGACCATATATACCAAATCCCATCCGTTGCTTCCAGTGCCAAAAGTTCGGCCATACTAAAACCTCCTGTCGTGGGTCACCTGCCTGTGCGCGTTGTGGTGCTTCTGGCCACGACAGTGAGTCCTGCTCTGCATCTCCTAAATGTGTAAATTGTAAAGAGGAACATCCTTCATACTCCAGATCTTGCCCGAAATGGGCGTTTGAAAAAGAAATCCAGTCCCTACGTGCCTCTCAAAGAATCTCATATCCCGAAGCCCGTAAGTTAATAGAAAGCCGGACACCTAAACCTGGTTTATCTTATGCAGCTGCAACAAAATCAACCAAAACAATAGCAACCCAAACCGAACCACCAAAATCTGTACCTGTCTCCTTTCCTTCTGCAACAGCACAAATATCTAAACAATCAACTTCTAATCAAAATAAATCCTCCACAGCTTCACAAAAAAATACATTGAAGAAAAATTCTCAAAATGTTAACTCAACCCGACCACAAATAAAAAAGTCTTCTGTCTACAGAACTAAATATAACAAACCCAAAATAAAACATGTTCCTCCACAACGCCCTATAGATGACAGTATCCTACATTTGGACCCTTCTGACTCTGAAATGTCAGACCTCCCCATGGATGATGACGACATCCCTAGCACTCCTCTCAAGCCTACGGGGACTCGGAGCAAGATGAGCATCATCCCCAACACAACATGATAATGGCTCTGCTGCTATCCTGGAACTGCCACGGTTTCCTTAATAAAAACGACGACCTCAAAATACTGATTTATGATCATAACCCCGCTTGCCTCGCCCTTCAGGAAACTTTTCTCAAAACCAATAGACCTACTAAAATCCGTAATTACACTGTCCTTCGCAAGGACAATGAGCTCAATGATAGGGCCACAGGTGGAGTTGCCCTATTAATCAACAATAGCTATCCTCACACTATGGTCAATCTTAACACTAATCTCCAAGCAGTTGCCATGCGTATTCAATTAAAACAACTCACAACTGTCTGCAGTATATACCTCCCTCCTAGTGAAGCCATAAGCCAAACATCCCTCAATAGTCTCATTCAGCAACTTCCTCCACCTTTCATCCTCCTTGGTGACATGAATGCTCATAGTCCCTTGTGGGGTAGCAAGGACACCAACAATAGAGGCCTTCAAATCGAACAACTTCTCACTGACTTCTCCCTTTGCTGCATGAATAATGGTGACAATACATATTTTCACTATCCAACTAAAACTTTCCATGCAATAGACCTTGCTATCTGTTCTCCATCACTTCTCCCAACATATAATTTTTCTGTATCCAGCGATCTCCACAACAGTGATCATTTTCCGATTCTTCTGTCACCTCTGTACCACAATCCCCAACATACTTCAGTACCTAGATACATTCATGATAAGGCAGATTGGTTCACCTTCACTTCCCTGTCTGCCATCACCTCTCATGTTGTTGAAGGCCCCATAGACGAGGTTGTACAAAACGTTACTTCAATTATCATCCAAGCTGCTGATGCCAGCATTCCTAAATCAGGCATCAGACCTCGACGCAATAAAAAACCGTGGTGGAATGAACAATGCACCCTTGCTAAAAAGAAGCAGCAGAAAGCCTGGAGCAATTTTCGGCGGTTCCCCACCACCGAAAATCTCACCCACTTTAAGCAAGCTAAAGCTTATGCACGTAGAGTCCGGCGTCAGTGTCAAAGAGAATCCTGGATCAAATATATCTCCAGCATTACAGCCTCTACTTCTAGTAAGGAACTATGGACAAAAACAAAAAGAGCCATGGGTATTTATACTAATCAGTCTATTTCCTGTCTATCCATAAATAACAGCATTATATCCGAAACAAAAGAAATCGCAAATAGTATTGGTGAATCTCTCTCTTCCATCTCATGCAGTACCTCCTACTCAAATTCTTTCCTTTCATATAAACAACAAGCAGAACGACAAAAAATAAATTTCAAAACCTCCTCACACTTCACATACAATAGCGACCTTACCATCCATGAACTCACCAACCACTTAAAACAGTCCTCAAACACATCCCCAGGTCCCGATGGTATTACTTATGAAATGCTGAAACACTTATCCCATGCATCTTTACTCAACCTTTTGAAATTGTACAATAGAATATGGAACGAACAAACCTTTCCCACCTCTTGGAGAAATGCAATAGTCATTCCCTTTCCTAAACCAGGAAAAGATACATCTAACCCTAATAACTACCGACCCATAGCCCTTACTAGTTGCTTATGTAAATTAATGGAGAAAATTATCAATACCCGGCTTGTTTACATTTTAGAAACGGGGGACCATATACATCCCTTCCAGAGTGGCTTCCGGAAGGGTAGATCCACCATAGATAACATATTAAAATTAGAGACCCAAATTCGTAATGCCTTCTTACGGAAGAACCACTTAGTCTCTGTGTTTTTTGATATTGAAAAGGCATATGACCGAACGTGGAGGTACGGGATCCTCTTGGATCTTCATAATATAGGACTTCGAGGCAACCTACCCACTTTTATAAAAAACTTTCTGTCACTCCGAAATTTCCGGGTCCGGATTAATGGCATGCTATCTAATAACTTTGTTCAAGAGGAGGGTGTTCCACAGGGCTCCGTACTCAGTGTCACCCTCTTCTCAATAAAAATTAACAACATCCTGAAACAACTGCCCTCGACTGTTTACGGTAGTCTTTATGTAGACGACCTGCAAATCTCCTGTCAGGGAAAGGACATGCGCCTGATAGAACGCCAGCTTCAGAATGCCATCAACCGCATCTTAAAGTGGTGTGACAGAAATGGGTTTAAAATATCAGCAGAAAAAACAGTTTGTACCCATTTTTGCCGGAAGCGCGGGATCCACCCAGATCCGGAACTTTATCTGGACCATACTAATATTGCTGTCAAGGATTCTATCAAATTTTTAGGTTTAAATTTTGACAAGAAACTTACATTTGCTAAACACATCTCAGACATCCGCAATAAATGCGAGAAAAAACTTAACATTTTAAAGGTTTTAACCAATACCTCTTGGGGGGCTGACCGTGATGCGCTCTTGCGGATCTACCGTGCCGTCATCCGATCCAAAATTGACTATGCAAGCTGCGTTTATGGATCGGCTTCTAAATCAGCACTAAAAAAACTTGACACTGTGCATCATACTGCACTACGCATATGCTCTGGAGCTTTTAGGACATCGCCTGTACATAGCCTTTACGTCACCTGTCATGAACCACCTCTCACTCTCATACGTCAAAAATTATCATTAAATACCTATTATCGCATCCTTTCTCATTCTTCACATCCCTTAAAGGATTCTCTAATAGACACCCAATTGGACCAGTTTTATGAAAATCGCCCTTCCTGCACTCCCCCCTTCGGACTTAGAATCCGTAAGAGTGTAGTCGGTACCCAATTGGAGGATGTTAATGCATCTACTTGTTCATTTCATGAAGTGCCACCATGGACTAAATTGCAGATTTCCTACCTACAACCATTCGAAGGCTTCACAAAACCAAACACTGACCCCATAATATACCAACAGTTATTTCTAGACCATAAAAGCAAATATAGAAACTTCGACGAACTATATACTGACGGCTCAAAATCTCTTAATCACGTTGGCTTTGCTTATGTACATCGAAATCATTCTTACAGCTACACCCTACCTTCATTTTGCTCCATATTTACAGCCGAATTAATAGCTATTTATGAAAGCCTTCTTTACATCTCGAGAACAAATATCAAACATTTCATCATCTACTCTGACTCATTAAGTGTATTAGAGAATCTGAAATCTGGCTCCCTCACTCATAGTTATATTTTAAAAGTCCTATGCATGCACAAGAGACTCATGAACCGTGGATACAACATCCTCTACTGCTGGGTACCTAGTCATATTGGGATTCCCGGAAACGAAAAAGCTGATTCTTTGGCAAGGCATTCTACCATCCCATATAACCGTGATCTGCCCTATACTGACATAAAGTCTGGCATCTCTTCCCTAACAAAAGGCACTTGGAATGACATATGGGACTGTGAAACCCAAAACAAACTTCACTCTATCCGGCCAGCTCTCACCCACTGGTCCATTCAACCGTACCGCAAGCACGACGTCACTCTCACTCGTCTTCGGATTGGCCACACGAGGCTAACTCATAAGTACCTCCTTTTGGGTGAACCCCCTCCTGAATGCCCACATTGTCATACTCATCTTAGCATACATCATCTTTTAACCTCTTGCTCTGCTTTTAATAGTTTTTACCAAATACTTTTTAACTGTTCTCATCCCAAACTGGACGATATTTTGGGTGAAACCCCCCATCGAAATTTGTTTGCATTTCTTAGACGTACCAAAATCTTTTATTCAATGTGAAGTGTCCAATTTTGTCTGACTGGTATCTGGGTGGGAGGCCCCATCCAGATGCCTTTGTTTCAACTTTTATCCTCCATTAACACTTTTTATCTACCTTCAACACTATCGACTTTTTACTTTATTTTACTTTTCACCATTTAGTCTTTACATTTTAGCTTTTACTAAGTTTTGTGACACCTTATACCTGAATACATCATTTATGGTTTTAACTCATTGTCTGGCGCAGTATGTCCTTTTTGGACCTTGTGCCATTAAACACAAACCAACCAACCAACCAACCTTTCCATCTTCTTGGAGAAATGCAATAGTCATTCCCTTTCCCAAACCTGGCAAAGACAACACCAACCCAAATAATTATCGTCCCATAGCCCTCACAAGTTGCTTATGCAAAATCATGGAGCGTATGCTAAATGCTCGCCTAGTTCACGTTCTTGAAACCAAGGGCCATATACACCCTTTTCAGAGTGGATTTCGAAAGGGCAGATCCACCATTGACAACATTTTGATTTTAGAGACTCAAATACGTAACGCTTTCTTGAGAAGGAACCATATCCATATTTTTTTATATAGAAAAAGCATACGATCGCACATGGAGATACGGTATACTGCGTGACCTACATAATCTGGGCTTCCGTGGTAACCTACCTATCTTTATCAAGAATTTTCTCTCGCTACGAAACTTTAAGGTACGCATCAATGATATTCAATCAGACAATTATGTGCAAGAAGAGGGCGTACCCCAGGGCTCTGTTCTTAGCGTCACCCTCTTCTCCATAAAAATAAACGACATACTTAATCAACTCCCTCCGACTGTGCAAGGTAGCTTATATGTAGATGACCTTCAGATCTCCTGTCAGGGGCAAGACATGCGTTACATAGAGCGACAGCTTCAAACTACTGTAAACCGTATCCAAAAATGGTGCAGTATAAACGGCTTCAGTATCTCGGGAGAAAAAACTACTTGCATTCACTTCTGCCGAAAGCGGGGTATCCATCCAGATCCAGAACTTCATTTAGATGGTACAACAATTGCTGTAGAAGGGCATAGTAAATTCTTAGGCATGTACTTTGACAAAAAGCTGACCTTCAAGAAACACGTCTCTCATATTCGAAACAAATGCGAGAAAACTATGAATATTTTAAAGGTACTTTCTAATACCAGATGGGGGGCAGACCGTGACACCATGCTACGGATATACCGTGCCATGATACGGTCTAAAATAGACTATGCCTGTTGCTCTTATGGGTCTGCTTGCAAGTCAGTTCTAAAAAAACTGGACACCGTGCATCACTCAGCACTACGCATTTGCTCTGGAGCATTTAGAACATCACCTGTAAATAGTCTTTAAATCGCCTGTCACGAGCCACCTCTCATCCTCACTCATCAAAAGCTTTCATTGAATACATACTTTCGCATACTCTCTCATCCCTCACATCCTTTAAAGGACTCTTTATATAGATACCCATCTGGACAGATTTTACAATCATCGCCCTTCATGTACCCCTCCCTTTGGACTCCGGATCCGTAGGAGCCTAGTCGGTACCCAGTTGCAGGATGCCGTAGTCTCTTCTTGTTCTCCTAATGAAATCCCACCCTGGATTGAAATGCAAATCCCGTACCTTCAGCCCTATGAAGGCTTCATCAAACAGGATACTGACCCCAAAATATACCAACAGTTGTTCTTAGATCATAGAAATAAATATGAAAGTTATGAAGACCTCTACACAGATGGATCTAAAACCAGTAATCACGTTGGCTTTGCCTTTGTGAATAATAATTATTCTTGCAGCTACACTCTCCCTCAGTTTTGCTCTGTCTTCACAGCCGAATTACTGGCCATTTATGAAAGCCTTCTGTACATCTCCAGAAAAAACACAAAAAATTATATAATCTATTCTGACTCCTTTAGTGTTCTGGAAAATCTGAAATCCGGCTCCCTTACCCACAGCTATATCATTAAAGTATTACGTCTGTACAAACACCTTATAAATCGTGGGTACAGTATTCTCCTCTGCTGGGTACCCAGTCATATTGGGATCGCTGGCAACGAGAAAGCAGACACACTTGCCAAGCTTGCGACCCTCCCGTACAGCGGCAACCTATCCTATAACGACATTAAATGTAGCATCTCTAGCATTATAGAAGGTATCTGGATTGATAAATGGGACAGTGAAACTGGGAACAAACTTCATTCTATACGCCCAGCTCTCACGCATTGGCCTTCTCATCCCTATCGCAGACTGGATGTCGTCTTGACACGCCTCCGCATAGGTCATACGAGGCTTACACATAAGCACTTACTCCTGGGTGAACCTGCCCCGGAGTGCCACCATTGCCATACCAACGTTACCATTAGTCATGTTTTAACTTCATGCACTGCTTTTAATAATTTTTACACAATATTTTTTAACTGTTCTCATCCTAAACTTGACGATATATTGGGTGAAACCCCGCACCGTAATTTGTTTGCATTTCTTCGACGTATCAATATTCTTTACTCAGTGTAAAGTGTACACTTTTCTCTGACTGGTATCTGGATGGGGGTCCTTTTTACCTTGTCCATTTTACCTCCTTTTTACCTCTCTACAGTTCGCTTTTACTGATTTTAGACCTCCAAGATTTTAGCTTTACATGTTTTATGCAACACGTTTTTACTTGAAAACTTTGTTTTACTATATATACACATGGTCTGGCGCAATATGTCCTTTCTGGACCTTGTGCCATTAAACCCCAACCAACCATCTTTTTTAGACATGTCGGCAACTTCAGCATTCTGCAGTAACTCAGAATGCACAGGAAAACTTGTAACAATATAATCACAAAATGCAACATAATACTTATTGATATGATCATAAAATGTTTTTTGATCTTCAGCAGAAAGTTCCTGAACATACTTTTTCGTTTGAGAACCAACACTAATTTTATCTTCACTCTTGATATTACCATTTTCCTTATAAGGGCAGAAGAAAACTACTGGGTATTTCTCTAAAAAAAGATTCTAAATCTGATTTTAATCTATGAATCCTCGGAGCCTCACCTTGAAAAAGTGTGTTATATTTCTCAGTGTGTTATATTCTAGTAGTGTTTGCTGGAAACCAGGCCAGTTTTACATTTGAAAGTTCTATACGCGGATGACAGGTTACATTATCTAGAAATAATAAAACATTCCTATTCTGCTTTTTCATTCTAGAATTGAAACCAATTAACCACTCTTCCATAATTTTTGCAGTCATCCAAGCTTTTCTGTTTGACCTCCACTCAATTGGGAGATTTTTAAAACAGCGAGGTTTGGCTGCTTTTCTGCACTAAAGATAGAATGTTCCACCTTGAGGAACCCATAGGAACGTTCCGCCTTGGCCAAACTCCATATTCGTCCAAAAAATATCGTTTCCACGTTCAGCAGTTTCCGTTTCATACAGGTTAACATACATTGAAAAACATTAATCGCCGCTGGGACTTTTTTTTTTTTTTTTTTTTTTTCCCCAATTAAGACGGGTTTTCCTGTAAATGGTAAGTACATAGTAATTGACACATGAAGTACTGAAGATGTGTTTGCCAGGGCTATACAAATTGACGATAAACTTTTTATACATTAATAATTAAATAAATAAATAATCTTAACTGCAGTGAAATCAATGATATTTAGCTTTATGTTTATCAAATACTACAGAAGAAACTTGTTTTTCCTCACTAAAACTGGATTTTTGTCCCCCCACCACCACAAAAAAAAAAAACAACAAAAAAAAAAAAAAAATTGTTGATCACCTAAGATTTGTGATGGGGAGACTGGTGGAAATTGGGTAAAAAAGGGTGTGTACAATGAACTTTTACTGTTCAACAAATCCATTGGGAGAAAGAGAAACAGAATTTAAAAAACTGTAAGATCAGCCACTGAATTACTCTGAAGGTGTGAAACAGTTTAAAAATGAAAGATCAAACATGACAATAAAGAAAAGCAGTTAGTTCATTGCTCTTTTAAAATTTAAAAAAATATTAAAAAAAAAAAAAAAAAAAAAGACTTTTTCTGCCAATTGGCTCAAATAAGCGTCATTTTATCCCAATTAACTGAATAAAACTGTTGTTTTATTAAATTGAATTTGTTCCTGGACTCTTGTCCCAAAAAACCAAAATCTAATGTATTTTCCAGTATTTCTTTTGGTGAATTTTGAAACTGAATTTATTTATACAATTTACAGTAGAATACTAACTATGTGAAGTGTTAATGACAGAGCATACCTCTGATATAACTGATTTTTTGACTGACATGTTCAATCATTAATCACAATATTGATTTTAAGAGATTCAGATTGTGGGTGGGCAGAAGAGTTGACAACACTGTATGAGGAAGATAAAGCAACCAAGTGCATTCCCTAGCACTCACTAGAGGGGAAGGATAAAAAATTTGCGTAAGTAGAGAAAAAAAAAATGAAAATTTCTATTGGAAAGTTTTCTTGCCAACTGGCTTTGCAATTACCATGCTTCTTTTACTTTATAAGGAGATAAAATTATATTGCACCTCTGTTCCTATTAATGTAGTATAGTACATTTAAATATAACTGAAGGGAATAATTATGCATTACTAATAAGTAATCAGTGTGAAAAATAAATTTTTATTTTTTGATAGATTCTTTTAACAATTCTATAACTTCGGCATTTTGCTCAAGAAGTTTATTTCTGAAAATTTCTCTCTTCTGCTCCGCTTTCTCTTCTAACTTTTCTTCAAATTCTAAAATTCTTGCTGTCGTGGACTCCATTACTTTTTGAAGAGCCTCTTCAATTTCATTTATTTTCCTCCTTTTCCTCCCTTTTCGATCATGATCTTTATTGTGAGTTGATTTTGGTGTAGATGTGCTGGCTTGTGAAGCAGGTGGTTCATTGTTAAATTCAGCATCTGATGATATGCCACTAGAATTTAAAAAAAAAAAAAAAACTGCATCAAAAATATACTCATAAATTTTCATATTTTTGTTTTTAACTATAAATATATCCCAATATCTTTCAACAATAAGAAAAAATTGAAATGTAGGATATAAAATTACTTTAGAAACTGCATAATGTAAATATATAAAATCAGAAAGAGAATTTGCGTGTTTTTTCGCTATAGGTGCCCAGAAGCTATGGTTGCTAAAATATAAATCATCAGAATTGTAGCAAATTTGTCAACTAAATATCCAATAATGTGCTCAGTTATTGAAGATGCTATAATCATCCCACTACACCAACACAGTAGACTGTGAAATGGGTTTTAGTGCCTTAAATCTCCTTAAAAGTGACAGAAATATTGATAAATTATGTCATATTAACAGCAGTCTTATTAAGGATGCAACAGATATCTGGCCAACAGAATTTCTTTCCCTAGCTTGAACTGTGGTCTAGATGGTCAGTTCATTAATACAATTCACTGGTGGGTCATTCCATTTCAAATCAACCAGTAAATTCCAAACATGTCACCCACCGTCTCGGATTTATTTGAAAATTTTTATAAATGTAGCCATTAGTGTTCTAACTAACAATATAAAATTTTACTGAAATATCTCTAATACTTTTTAAGATTAAAATTATGGGGAAATGGCCATAAATGGCGTTTTTGCATACACTTATTTTAATGGTGCTTTTTCAGGTAAAAAATCATAACTCTCTTTATTTACAATATATTAAATTGAAATTTGTACCAAAATTTTCACAAATGTTTGGAGATTATAGAAAAAATTAATTTGATAGTCCTGTTTAAAACAGGAACCCCCTCCCTCCCCCCAAATTCACAAACTTTGTTTTTTTCCAAAAAATTTCATAAAAACAATTTTGCAAAAGCTGTTTCAAGAAATGGTGTAGCTCTTAACAAAGCAAACTATTTTTTTACTTGCATGTAAATGCATAAAGTAAGATGATTTAAAATAAAAACGGTGGGTATTTGGGTCCAAATAGGTTGATTTTTCTTAAAATATTATGCTGCATGCAAATGTTATTATAAAATAAAAATGTTATTATAAAATTTTTTATTTATTTAATTTTAAAAAGTGCTTATTTTATTTAAAAGTTAATAATGAGTTATAATTAGTTTACTTAAGCTTTAAATTATTTAAAAATTAAATTTTTTTTAACAAAATCGGAAATACATATAGTTAACATGCATCAAAATTTTTCTAGCTTTTTTTATTGTCAACTGCAAATTAATACTTTAGTTAAAAAACAAATATTTTTCTTAAAAAAATTTAGCTGTATGCAATTAAATGTGTAAAAAAAAGGATTCCACTACTAAACAGGACTAAATTATTTTTTTTCTGTAATCTCCAAACCTTTGTGAACATTTTGGTATAAATTTCAATTTAATATATTGAAAATAAAGAAAGTTATGATTTTTTATCGGAAAAAGCACCATTAAAACAATTGTTTGCAAAAATGCCATTTATGGTCACTTTCCCATTATTTTAAAATTTTTCTCTTAAAAAGTATTAGAGATATTGAAGTAAAATTTTATATTGTTAGTTAGAACACTAATGACTACATTCATAAAAATTTTCAAAGAAATCCGAGATGGTGGGTGACATGGCCTGGTTGATTTGAAATGGAATGACCCTGGTGCAATCTGAATTTGGTTTTTAATTTTTCAAAGTCTTTGCCTAGACACAAGGTGAAATCATGCATTATTAACTTATAGTAACAAGTTATCAAATCTACTCATCGTCAAATGATGTAAAAATTTAAAAACCAATTTTCTGAAAACTTTGATGCTATCCTTTTTAAAACATGCTCATGCTTTAATTAACTTCAAAATCATATACACAAGTTCATCCAAAGAAAAAAAAGTATACAGAAATGGAAAATAAGTTAAAACCATAGCATATTTACACATGCATGGATTCGGTGAATGAACCTATATCATCAACAGAAGAGCCGTCACACAAAGTAATATCTCTTTGAATGTCGTTTTCTGCTGTACTGGGTGCTGTATCTGAAATATTCAAATTTTAAATAATTATTAACTTGCCATGATTTAAATTTTCTTGATCATCAATAAATCAATTTTAATATTAGATAAACAGTACTTGAAATAGAAACTTGAGTATCATCCCTAATATTATTTAATATGTATTTTGTCAAATCAAATATGATATTGATAGGCTTCCTCAGTAAGCTTGTTTTCTCAAATGCACGATACATATATAATAATAGAAATTGCATGTCTCTTTCAAATTAAAAATGCTCAAATGTACTTTAGCGCACTGCTTGGCAACTTTTTTTGGCTGGACAATAAATGGGCCAGGTATTATAATTACCAAATTAACTGAACACAACAGTATGCAAACCCAGAAACATTCTACAAAAATACGGCAGATTTGGCAATTTTTTGAAAATCGCCAAGCAGGGGCTAAAGCTCATTTTTACCATTTTTAGTAATATAAATCTATAAGTATATAAATAATCCACATGCAAAAACCCTTAACTGGTTAAAAATTTGTGATGCAGCATTTTACTTTATAGATCTATGAATTTTAAATATGGGTCTTAAAAATAATGATATCAAATTTTGAGTGACGCCCTGCTGGGAATTTTAAAGATTTGTTTTTAAATTCCATTACAGTTACTTTCGTTTTATTTTCGAAAGAAGATTTACGCATTTAAGCAGTGCTTTTAATTATGAAATACACTGTCAAATATATCACACTTTCACAGAGTCTATATAGTGTATTCAAATGAATTTATTTCAATAATTTAATTTATCTTTTGCGTCACGCTATCCAACAGGGCAAGCAAAATTTTCATATACATTTCACTTAGTTTGGTTACTATGACACTAACTAAATATTTACGTAAATTTTAAATCTGGTAATTAAAGGAATACAAAATAAAAGTAAGAAAAACCTAAGATTTGGAAAAAATATTGGTTTTAAAATTATAATTCAATAGTTTCAATAAATTTTATATATACATGAAGAGTAAAAGAATTATTATGTAAAACTACTATTTATTTTCCTTTGAATACTAAATAATTATTATTAATTAATTATGTGAGGTTTCTGAAGAGAAAAAAAAATTTCATTGAAATATTAATTACATATTGAATTTTCCAAATAGAATTAATAATATTAGAAAAATAAAGAATTTAATTAGAAATAGCTATCAAAATACTAGGGAAACGAAATAAAGAAAAAATTAGGAAGGAGTTTTACCAAAAAATACTTAAATTAATTATTTTTTTAATTCAAAGTCTTAACTATTTTTAATTATTAATTATAGCAAAATAAATTACAGAAAAAATAAGTAAAGTATATAATAATCTGTATAGAACTTATTCTTATGATATTTGATGTTTTTATGTTACCGTAAGTGCTATTTATGTGCTATTCTAATCATACTGACTTTATATGAGGTGTACAACTAGGTAGCTTAATCCTTTGTAGTTTTTTTAGTTAGAAAATGGTCGACTGTTTGCTCATTTTAAATTGCCTGTTACTGAATTTCCTGATGTTTTTTAGCTTAAATATGGACACTGTATTTTATGGTACTTACGTATTATCCCGGCGGTCACTTCTGCCAAACTACTATTTCGTCAAATTTGCTGGCAAACTGTTACCAATCGTATTCCAAACCATCAACAATTTCATGGCATTTATCTTGGTAAAAAATTGCTTGCTTGGTGGACCGCCGGGATAATACATAAGTACCTGTTTTATTTTAATGTTTTTGTTAATGGAATATATCTGCAATTTTAATGTGTTAAAACACTTTGACTTTGCTGATCATGCAAAATAGTTGGCGTCAGTCGCTGGGGCTTGGCAAGCACCAAGCTCCAGCGACTGTCGCTGTGTTTACATGCGGTGCGCACCGGCGTGTATGATTTTACCGATATTTTGGTAATTATCAGTTGTAGAAGTGCCACAAAAAACATTCCCAAATTTGTGTAATTACATGCTGGAGATATTATTACATAAGTTTATACAAGGTATGCATAAAGGGTGCCATATTTTAAGACTTTTTTCACCAAGAAAAGGCTTCACGTCTAAAATATATAGAGGTGCCCTATAATGGAAAAGTACCAATTTTCCATGAGACTTTCCATAAATGTCTTAAATGGAGTTTTGTGCTAAATTCAAATTTGTGCAATTGTATATTTTTCATGAAAACAGGGAAATATTTGAAAGAATATTATTTAATGCTTATTTCAGACTCACAAAATTATGAGCTTACTTTTTCACAAAAACAGGACGCTGACTGAAAAGTCTGGACAGACACCTGTTAGTCAGCAAGAGGGAGACCTCTTAAGAAAAATTGTTTTTCACTGGGAAAAATAGAAAGACCCTGATCATTTAACAAGAATTTAAATACTCAAATTTGTGAAGAAAGAAAATTAAAAAAGTTCTAAAAATATATTTACAGTATTATAACTGTGAAAAAATATATTACATGTTTATCATATAATATGAATAATTCAAATATAAATAGTATAGTAGTAATATACTGGGTATAAATTTATCTTAATTTGATAACAACACATTCATGAATGTAACTTTTGCTTAGATTTGTTCACACTGCTATCATATCCTATTATAGAGAGTATAAAATAATTTGAAACTGAAGATTATTGAAAAGCATTGCTATTAGAATAGAAAATAAATATAAAATGAATTACTTACCCATGGGAAATCCTATATCGCAATTAAATACGGGATTTACGATGTCCCGATCTCCCAGAATTCGGTCTATCTGTTCAAAATGAGGGAAATCAATTTTCCCATCTGCTCCACTTTTTCGTTGCCTGTCTTTCACTTCTTTGTATTTTTTTTTTAGTACCTTTAGTTTATTTTTTATCTGAATACTATCCCGATATATGTTATGAGTGGAAAGTTCACGAGACATTTGTTTATAAGTCTCGGCATCTCTTACGGTGCCATCAAATTTTTTTTCGATCATATACGTCTCATAAATGCTAAGAAGAATTTTCGTTCCTTCTTCAGACCAACGATCAGCAGCGATTTTTTTCATATTTGAATTGTCTTCTGCCATTATGTAGATAAATTAACAAAATTGCTGATTGCATCAACTCTTAACACAACACACGTGAATGTGACAAAACAGCAGAGACGAAGAAAAACAAATCGTGAAGGATCATGGAACACGCAGGTTTATAATTAACCCTGCATTTACCCTTCTCTGGACTAGGAATTTTTCTACCCTGCAATTTTTCCCTAACCGTAGGGGAAGCTGGGTAGAAAGAGGCCAAAGTCCCGGGATTTACTCCGCATTTGTGTGCATGTAAACGGGCCCCTTGATTTCCTAATGAAATCAAATTCTTGGGCATAGCGGCCATTGAATTTTTGTGTATGCAAACGTTTAGCCATGATTACTAATTAAAATGAACACCATGTGTATAAGATTCTTGACATGCACGTGACAAAAACAACCTTCCCTCCACAACCATTTCACTTTGCTTTCCCCTCCCCCTCCCCAGTCGGTGTTGCCAGTCCTCGGAATATAACAGGACTTTACTGAAAGTACCACATTTGGGAACAAAACGTCATATACCCTTTTCAGACATGAACCAGTTTCAAACCGTTCTGAGAGGACAGACCAATCAGGGCTTGCTTTGCTGGAACGTCACAAGATCACTAACCAATGTGGAGTAAATCCCGGCGGGACTTTCGTTACTTTCTACCCTACTTCCCCTACATAGGGAAAAAAATGCAGGGTAGAAAGATTCTTGTTTCCCCATGATGCATTGCGAGTTTTCCCCTGTACTCTGCAAACAGCATCCCCCCAAGCACTGTGGAAAGGAATATCCAGTGAGAGAAAACGAAAGGAAACGGTTTGAGATTGGACGTGACACGTGACATCGCACTTGGGAAAAAACACCAGCCACGAAAGAAACACATCATAACTGAATTCTGTAATTACGGACATTGAGACTGAAATATCGGAGTTTTTCACTAATTATCGGATTTCCAGAGCCCGCGAAAATATCGGAGAAACTCCGGTGAAATCTGAGTACTTGGCAACTATGATATATGTATATGTCAGAAAAGAATAATAACTTTAATTTATCTTACATCTGTTCCACCAAAACACAAGGGGAAATTTCTCTTCAAAATCTGGAATGCTCTCTTGCAATTTTCTGTTGTCTGTCCTGAATGAATCAGGACAGCAATAGGGATAGCCCCAACTTTAGTTGCAGTTAAGATGACTGACACTGTTGATAATGAGCTTTCGCAGCTGGAGGTCGAATCAACAAATATCTCTTAAAAATTCGAATTGCTGCTCTTTTCATCACCTCAGTCACTAGCAAGACTGCCCAACCTTCTTCACTTTCGTCAATTTTCACTGTCATTCCTAAAATAAAAAGTCAAAAATTAATTTCTTAAAAACCCATTATTTTTTTATCATGAAACTTTGCATGTCTCTAGACGAAGACAATAAATCAAAGATCACACACACACAAAAATAAAAAGAAAATTCAGAAAAAATTAAAATTTATTTAAAATACATAATACTGCATATCATATTAAAGGCGATAAAAAGAAATTTAAAATGATGTATTAATGAGCACATTCTAGCATACTTCATTATACAATTATGGATGACTTAGTGAATGACAACAGTGTTTATTTTTATAGTTTTTAAAAAAATTGGTAAATCATGGTATTTAAAAAAAATTAAAAAATTAACTATTAATTCAAATAATTAAAAAAATTGGATTTTCATATTACAAACTATGAACCAAAAATCATTGAAATCTGAGCTGTGAAGGTCAAATAAATATATATTTTTGTGCGGGCTGGATTTGACATGGAACATGGAATGACCCCCCCTCCCTCTCGTGAAATGCATGTAAAAAGTACTGGAAAGTATTTTACCTATGGGATGAGTAATCATCCAATTTATCCTTCAATTTTTCCAAGCGATGCATGGACGAACCGAAGTTCTCTTCCGGCCAGCCATCATACAAGTACTGCACCTGCCTTTTAATTGGATTTCTTATGGCATCAGCCAACGTTTTGAAGAGTTTGCCATCAATTAATCTATTCTCATGATATCTCATAGCATGTGCTACAGACATCCCAGCATAAAAATATTCATAATATTTATCTTTAACCTAAAATATCACAGAAATGTTCAAAAATTAATAGCAAACTAAAAGTTACATACAGAATTAAAAATTAAACATTGTACTAAAGAAAATGAAAAAAGAAATAAAGAAATCCTACAGCATCATCAACTCGCAGCATTTTTAATGTTTCAGCAGATTTGATGGTGTGCGTATGATGAAATAAAATAGTTATTTCTGCTGGAAGAGGTGGGTTATTTTTTAAAAATGGGTCATTCTTTTTTGTGTCTGTGTTCACTTTTTTTATAAGAATGTTTATCCCCTCAGGGGGAAGACCTACTTTAGGTCTTTACGGGTGTCGCAATCCCGGGGCCCCAGTGATCTTTCGCTCTTCTTTGTTCTACGCTTCGCTGTCTCCTTCCTTTTCACCCTCAGTGTAGTTTCCTCTTTGGAGGTGAGGGCCCCCCTTAGAAGCTGTGGTCGCCCTGTGCCGTCAGCTTCTATTGGCGGAAAACTACCCACGTGTTTGCCGTGCGTGGGGACCTGTGTCCCTGGAAATGGGGATCCTGGTAATTGAGGGGTCTTTTCTCCAACACATTGCTTTAGCCTCGGCTTCGGGTAAACGGGAGGTGCACAGCGTTCCCCTGTGTATCAACCGGCTGGTGGTACTGATTTCGATCAACTGCTAGCGATCAAGCAATCGGACATCTACTGGGCACGTCGTTAAGGGATGTACTGTGAGCGTATAGACCGGACTAGCACTGGTGCGCAAATGCACATCCCCCCGTTGGGCTCCGTGGTGGGTGGTGCGGTCGGGTCCGAATCTCAATTTTCCCCAACATGGATATGAAAAATTCTTTGTCAATCGTCAACGTTCCGCTGTCGACCGCTAATGAACACACGGATACACAATTTGCACACATGAATGCCCGATTCTTCCTTATCCACTCTGCTGAAGGTAAACTTAATGAAACATCGCCATTTTTAATTCACAAATGTATCACTGACAATGTAGGAGAAGTCAAAAAAGTTAAAAAATTAAGATCTGGAGACCTATTAGTAGAAGTATCCAACAATAGACAAGCTTGCAAAATAATGAAAATAAAAAACCTTGGCCTAATAACTGTTACAGTGACACCTCATACCTCCCTAAACATCTCCCGAGAAGTCGTATCAGAATCCGACCTTTTGCACTGCTCTGAAGCTGAAATACTAGAAAACCTAGGAGATGAAAAAGTATGCGCTGTGCGTCGAATCACTATTCGGCGCAATAATCAAATAATCAAAACTAAACATATGATCCTAACTTTTCAGTCTCCCACTATTACATCTCATATTAAAGCCGGCTACCTATTATGTCCCATCAGACCATATATACCAAATACCAGCCGTTGCTTCCAGTGCCAAAACTTCAGCCATACTAAAACGTCCTGTCGTGGGTCACCTGCCTGTGCGCGTTGTGGTGCTTCTGACCACGACAGTGAGTCCTGCTCTGCAAAATGTGTAAATTGTAAAGAGGAACATCCTTCATACTCCAGATCTTGCCCGAAATGGGCGTTTGAAAAAGAAATCCAGTCCCTACAGGCCTCTCAAAGAATCTCATATCCCGAAGCCCGTAAGTTAATAGAAATCCGGACACCAAAACCTGGTTTATCTTATGCAGCTACAACAAAATCAAACAAAACAATAGCAACCCAAACTGAATTACAAAAATCTGTACCTGTCTCATTTCCTTCTGCAAGAGCACAAACACCTAAACAATCGACTTCAATCAAACTAAATCCTCCACTTCTTCACAAAAAAATATATTGAAGAAAAACTCTCAAAATGTTAACTCCACCCGACCACAAATAAAAAAGTCTTCTGTCTACCGAACAAAGTATAACAAACCCAAAATCAAACATGTCCCACCACACAGAGACGGCCCGAGGGGCGTGCGGGGCTCCAGGCGAAATGCAAGAGCGGGGCCTCTTCTCTATCATGTCTTATGAGATAGTAATAAAATAGCCCAGGAGCGGGGCCTCTATAAGCGCGGGGCTTTAGGCGATTGCCTACATTCGCACCCCCCTTGGGCCGGCCCTGCACCACAACGCCCTATAGATGACACTATCCTACATTTGGACCCTTCTGACTCAGAAATGTCAGCTCTTCCCATGGATGATTACGACATCCCCAGCACCCCTCTCAAGCCTACCGGGATTAAGAGCAAGATTAGCATCATCCCAAACACATGATTATGGCTCTGCTGCTATCCTGGAACTGCCACGGTTTCCTTAATAAAAACGATGACCTCAAAACATTAATTTACAATCACAATCCCGCTTGTATTGCCCTGCAGGAAACTTTCCTTAAAACTAATAGACACACAAACATCCGTAACTACACCATCCTTGGCAAGGACAATGAAATCAATGATAGAGCCACAGGTGGAGTTGCCCTATTAATTAACAATAGTTATCCTCACACTATGGTCAATCTTAACACAAATCTCCAAGCAGTCGCCACTCATATTCAATTAAAACAACTCACAACAGTATGCAGTATATACCTCCCTCCTGGTGAAGCAATAAGCCAAATATCCCTCAGTAGTCTCATCCAGCAACTTTCTCCTCCTTTCATCCTCCTTGGTGACATGAACGCTCATAGTCCTTTGTGGGGAAGCAAGGACACCAACAATAGAGGCCTTCAAATAGAGCAACTTCTCACTGACTTCGCCCTTTGCTGCATGAATAATGGCAACAATACTTACTTTCACTACCCAACTAAAACTTTCCATGCAATACACCTTGCCATCTGTTCTCCTCCAATCCTCCCGCTGTATAACTTCTCTGTATCTGGTGATTTACATAATAGTGACCATTTTCCGATCATTCTGTTACCTTTGTATCAGAATCCCAAAAAAACTTAAAAAATGCCAGATACATTCATGAGAAAGCAGATTGGCAGGCTTTCACTTCACTGTCAACAATATCCCCAAATATCATTGAAGGCACTATTGATGAGGTCATTGAAACAGTAACTACCACCATCATTAAGGCAGCAGACCATAGTATTCGGAAATCGGGCACAAGCTGTCGCAGAAATAAAAAACCGTGGTGGAACGAGGCATGCACCCTAGCAAAAAAGCAGCAGCAGAAAGCCTGGGGTACCTTCCGCCGATATCCCACAACAGAAAATCTTATTGCTTTTAAAAAAGCAAAAGCAGTCGCCCGCAGGGTGAGGCGGCAATCCCAAAAGGAATCATGGATGCAATATGTCTCCAGCATTACTACATCAATTACTAGTAAGGAGCTATGGACCAAAACAAAAAGAGCTATGGGAATATACAATAACCATACTATACCCTGCCTTTCCATCAATAACAAAATCATCTCTGATACCACAGACATTGCAAATACCATCGGCGAAACTTTGGCTCTATCCTCTTGCAGTACCTCTTACTCAAATACCTTTTATACCCATAAACTGCAATCTGAACGGCAAAAACTAAATTTTAAAACCTCCTGGCAGATCTCCTACAATAGTATCTTTACAATCCATGAACTCACCAATCAACTCAGACAGTTACCGAATACTTCTCGTGGTCCCGATGGTATCACATATGAAATGCTAAAACACAAAGGTGTTTTAGCATTAGGTTAGGTGAGAAAGCTCACGATTCCCTTGCAAATCTACTTAAGCTTTTTAATAGAATCTGGAACGAACATACCTTTCCTTCCTCCTGGAGAAACGCTATAGTCATACCCTTTCCAAAACACGGAAAAGACACTTCCAATCCTAATAACTACAGACCCATAGCCCTTACTAGTTGCCTTTGCAAACTGCTGGAGAAAATGATCAATGCACGCTTAGTTTACGTTTTAGAAACAGAGGGCCATATATACCCTTACCAAAGTGGTTTCCGCAGGGGCAGATCAACATCTGACAGCATAATATATTTGGAAACCCAAATTCGTAACGCTTTCCTACGACGGAACTACTTAATATCTATTTTTTTTTTTTTTTTGACATAGAAAAGGCATACGACAAGACCCTGAGGTATGGTATTCTCCGGGATCTCCACAATCTTTATCCAGAACTTCCTCTTGCTTCGAAAATTCAGAATACAAATAAACGGCATACAATCCAATAGCTTTGTCCAAGAAGAGGGCGTCCCTCAGGGCTCTGTCTTAAGTGTTACCCTCTTTTCAATAAAAATCAACAACATTCTCAATCAACTACCTCCGTCTGTTCACGGAAGCCTATATGTAGATGACCTTCAAATTTCTTGTTAGGGAAAGGACATGCGTTACATTGAGCCTCAGCTCCAGAATGTTGGAATATGTAAAAATAAACTAAATATATTTTATCTGTTTAGCTAAATTATAGTATATTAAAACTTTATTTTCATTAAGTCTAAGTATTTTTTTAAAAACTTAAAGTTCCCTTAACCCTAAAGTAAAATATCTAAAGTTTCCCTTTCCCCAATAAGTTTTCCAACCATCCTCACCAAAGTCCTAACAATGCTTTTGTGGTATGGGTTGGAATATAAGACTTATTTTTATTATGTACATGCCTTTTTCCTTATATATACAAAAGTTCTAAAATAACATTTACCTTTTAAAATAGTCTTGTAAAATGTTTAACTTATTTAAAACAGCATTTAAATTAAAGGCAGTAGTATTTAAAGTAAAAATAAACTACACTGCTGGCCATCGTAAATGCAACACCCTGAAGGAAGCATGCAAATAATATGAAATTTACAACATGCATTAGCTGAGGTGAGATATGCAAATGATTAGAATTTCAGCGCAGACGCACATCAAGCGCGCCTGTGGCGCCACCTCAAAGCGCTATTTAAGGCTTGGAGATTTCGACGGTTTCAAGTACAGCAATTGTGTTTTTCTTGCTTTTTTTTCAAAAAAACGATAAATTATGCCTCGTAGGAAACAACGATCATCTTTTGATCAAGTATCCGAGTTTGACAGAGGAAGGATAGTGGCATACCGAGATTGTGGGTTATCTTTCAGGGAAATCGGTCGTCGTATTGGACGAAACCAAACAACTGTGATGCGGATATGTGATCGTTGGGTGCAGGAGGGTACGACGGACAGACGTGATCGACCGCATCGACCTCAGTGCACCACGTCACGTGATGACAGGCAGATTGTACGCATGGCAGTGACGGACCGCTCAGTCACAGCACGAACCATATCACAGCAGATTCAGTCTGTAACGCATCATCCAGTGTCTGCGCGTACCATTCGACGTCGTTTACAGCAGAATGGTCTGTCCGCAAGACGTCCGTTGCTTTGTCTACCTCTGACGCGGAACCACAGACGTCTCCGCCGCCAATGGTGCGATGAAAGAAGGATGTGGACGACAGAATGGAATGAAATTCTCTTTACTGACGAGTCACGCTTCTGTATGCAACACCACGACGGTCGGATTCGAGTCTGGAGACACCGTGGAGAGAGGATGCTGAACAGCTGCATTATGCACCGTCACACTGGTCCTGCACCGGGTATTATGGTATGGGGCGGTATCGGATATCTCTCTCGCACTCCTCTAGTACGCATTGCCGGTACTTTAACCAGCCAGCGCTACATCTCCGAGGTGTTGGAGCCAGTTGTCCTTTCTTACCTTCAGGGCTTGCCAACAGCCATATTTCAGCAGGATAATGCACGGCCACACGTGGCACGCATTGTCCAAGGGTTCTTCGTCAATCACCAGATTGAATTGCTTCCCTGGCCGGCGCGCTCTCCGGATCTTTCGCCGATAGAAAACATGTGGTCCATGGTTGCTCAACGACTGACCCAGAGTTCATCCCCAGCTGTCACACCAGATCAACTTTGGCAACGTGTGGAAGCTGCTTGGTCTGCTGTACCCCAAGAACACATTCAAAGTCTCTTTGAATCAATGCCGAGGCGTGTGGCAGCTGTGATCTCCAACAACGGCGGCTACTCTGGGTACTGATTTTGGCAGGAACCACGCTTCATAGAATGCTGTAAATTTAATCATTTGTTACTTGGTCAACATGTTATCTACACAATAAATTTTGTTGTGATATCTCTTGTTTTTCTTGGTGTTGCAATTTGGGTGGCCAGCAGTGTACTTCTAAGTTACCTCCAATCATTATATAAAGTTAAAATCATCTTAAATTATCATACTAAAATAACTTGCTTCACCATCTGACATTCTGTAGATGTAAACAAACCATTAGTTGCCACTTAATAATAACTAAATGTTTATAAAATCATTCCATTGGCTGAAAGCTGTGACATCATCTTTGATGTGTCACCTCATCTAAATAAAACCAGAAATGACTTTAATTTTCTTTCCAGGTTTGGAAAGTATGCAAATTTGAGCTTGTGAAGCATGGGCAGGGTAGTATAAAAGGAGTGTTAGTTTTGGTTGTCTAGCAGTGCAGTGCAGTGCAGTTCTGAACCCAGTGCAGATGTGTTGTGGTAGGCCTGAAAAAGGCAAATGAAAGGCTGGGCCTCTCTTGTGATGACCTGTTTTTGAGACTGGTAGAAGCCATTTTTAGTGACCAGTAAATGGTGAGCTGTGCAAGTAAAATAGAATTTTTTTTTCCTCTTTCTGGCTGCCTGCTCATGCTGGTAAATTTTGAAACAAATGTTTTTCTTGTATTTTTGTCTTATGACTGGATGAACTTTTTGTTCTTCATAAATAAACTGTTTGTCATTCAAGAACTTGTCTTCATTTTTGATCCACGCAATACCTCTGATTCAAAATTGACATAAAAATTTACAGTAAAAATTAAATGGAGGCTAAATTTGAAAGTACCAGGCTCTGCTACCCCCCAACACAGAACACCATCAATCGCATCCTAAAATGGTGTACCACAAATGGGTTTAACATTTCTGTGGAAAAGACTGTCAGTATGCACTTCTGTCGTTTACGAGGGATCCATCCTGATCCTGAGCTCTATGTGGGCAGCTCAAAAATAGAAATAAGAGACTCTACTAAATTTTTAGGTGTATATTTTGATAGAAAATTGACCTTTACTAATCATATATCGTATATATGCAGCAAATGTGAAAAGGACATAAATACCTAAAGGTGTTAACCAACACTTCTTCGGGAGCAGGTTGGTTGGTTGGTTTTTTTGGCACAAGGTCCAGAAAGGACATACTGCGCCAGACAAAGGTTGGTAGTGTTTATTGGCACAAGGTCCAAAAAGGACATACTGCGCCAGACTATGTATAGAGAGTAAAAACGAAGTTGTCAGGTAAAAGGATGTTGCATAAAACAAGAAAAGCTAAAAAATGTGAAGTCTGAAAATGGTAAAAGCAAACTGTAGAAGGGTAAAAGTGTATAAAAATTAACTAAAGGAGATCTGGATGGGGGCTCCAATCCAGATACCAGTCAGACAAAGGTGGACACTTCACACTGAATAAAAAATATTGGTACGTCAGAGGAAAGCGAACAAATTACGGTGTGGGGTTTCACCCAAAATTTCGCCAAGTTCGGGATGAGAGCAGTTAAAAAATATGTGGTAAAAATTAAAAGCAGTACATGAGGTTAAAAGATGACGAATGGTGAGATGAGTATGACAATGGGGGCACTCTGGAGCAGGCTCGCCCAGGAGTAAATGCTTATTGGTAAGCCAAGTGTGACCTATACGGAGACGTGTCAGAATGACATCAAGTCTGCGATAGGGATGAGAGGACCAATGAGTGACGGCTGGCCAGATTGAATGGTTTTTGTTCCCTGTTTTGCAATCCCATTTATCATTCCAGATTCCTTTAATTATGCCAGAGATGCTAGCCTTAATGTCATTATAAGGTAGATTGGCGTTGTATGAGAGTGTAGCTTGCTTGGCTAGTGTGTCGGCTTTCTCATTGCCACTGATCCCAATATGACTGGGTACCCAACAGAGGAGAATGCTGTACCCACGGTTTATAAGTTGTTCGAAGGTATGCAGAATTTTAATTATATAGCTATGTGTTACAGTGCCTGATTTCAAAGTCTCCAATACGCTAAGAGAGTCAGAGTAGATGATAAATATTTTTTTTTTCGTTCTGGAGATATATTGAAGGCTTTCATAGATGGCCAGGAGTTCGGCTGTAAAGACAGAGCAAAAAAGTGGTAGAGTATAGCTGCAGGCATGATTAGGAGTTACAAATGCAAAAAAGACGTGATTGGGCGATTTTGAGCCATCTGTATATAGGTCTTCGTAGTTTTGATATTTGTTTTTGTGGTCTAGAAATAACTGTTGATACACTTTAGGGTCAGTGTTTGGTTTAGTAAAGCCTTCAAAAGGTTGTAGATAAGAGATCTGTAACAGAGTCCATGGTGGTATTTTATGAAAAAAGCATGTGGATACATGCACATCATCCAGTTGGCTACCGGCGAGACTCCTACGAGTCCTTAGCCCAAAAGGTGGAGTACAGGAAGGATGATTGTCATAAAGGCGGTCCAGATGAGTGTTTAATAATGAATTCTTTAAGGGATGTGAGGGACGAGAAAGAATGCGAAAATATGTGTTTAGAGATAGTTTTTGACGTGTGAGGGTGAGTGAAGGTTCGCAACAGGTGATATAAAGACTTTGCACGGGTGATGTCCTAAAAGCTCCGGAGCAGATGCGTAGTGCAGTATGATGCACTGTGTCTAGTTTTTTTAGCACTGATAAACAGGCCGATCCATAGCCACAGCAAGCTTAGTCCATTTTGGAACGGATGATGGCTCGGTAGATCCGCATGAGAGCATCCCGCTCGGCTCCCCAAGAGGTATTGATTAAAACCTTTAAAATGTTCAGTTTTTTTTTTTTTGCATTTTCTACGAGTGTCAGAAATATGATTAGCAAACATAAGTTTTTTGTCAAAAGTTAGGCCTAAAAATTTAACAGAGTCCTTGATAATGATTTTAGTATGATGGAGATAAAGTTCTGGATCCAGGTGGATCCCACGCTTCCGGCAGAAGTGAGTACTATTTTGTTTTTTCTGCAGAAATATTATACCCATTGGTATTGCACCATTCTTGGATGTGATTGATAGTGGTCTGAAGCTGCCGTTCCATGTAACGCATGCCTTGCCCCTGGCAGGAGATCTGTAGATCATCAACATATAGGCTACCGTGTACTGTCGGAGCGAGCTGGTTAAGGATATTGTTGATTTTTATAGAAAAGAGGGTGACGCTAAGGACAGAGCCTTGTGGTACACCCTCTTCTTGTATAAAGTTATCAGAAAGGGTGTCTTTGATGCGTACTTTGAAGTTCCGGAGTGAGAGAAAATTCTTCATAAATATAGGTAGGTTTCCACGGAAGCCCATATTTAAGAGATCATGCAGTATGCCATATCTCCAAGTGTGGTCATAAGCTTTTTCGATATCAAAGAAAATTGATACAAGGTGGTTCTTTCTTAAGAATGCGTTACGGATTTGAGTTTCTAAATTTAAGATATTATTGACTGTGCTTCTGCCTTTGCGGAATCCACTCTGGAAAGGGTGTATATGGCCCTCAGTTTCTAAAACGTATACTAGACGAGTATTAATCATTCAGATCCGGATTTCAGATTTTCTAGAACACTAAGGGAGTCAGAGTAGATCATAAAATTCTTTGTGTTCGTTCTCGAGATGTACAGAAGGCTTTCGTATATGGCAAGTAATTCGGCAGTAAAGATGGAGCAAAAGGGAGGTAGAGTATAGCTACCAGTATGATTTTTACCCACGAAGGCAAAACCGACGTGATTCCCAGTTTTGGAGCCATCAGTGTATAGTTTTTCATATTTGTTGTTGTGATCGGAGAACAACTGTTGGTAGACTTTAGGATCAGTATCCTGCTTTGCAAAGCCTTCGAAAGGTTGTAGGTAAGGTATCTGCGATATGTTCCATGGTAGGGTATCATGAAAAGAGCATATAGAGACTTTTACATCCTCCAATTGGGTACCGACAAGACTCCTACGAATCCTTAGTACAAAGGGGGGAGTACAGATGGGACGATTTGCATAAAAACGGTCAAGATGAGTATCTATAAAAGAATTCTTTAATGGATGTGAAGGATGAGAAAGAATACGAAAGTATGTCTTTAATGAGAGCTTATGACGGATGAGGGTGAGAGATGGCTCGTGGCAGGTGACGTAAAGACTATGTACAGGTGATGTTCTAAAAGCACCGGAGCAAATGCGGAGTGCAGTATGATGCACAGGGTCAAGTTTTTTTAACACTGATTTGCAAGTTGACCCATACGCGCAACTTGCATAGTCCATTTTTGAACGTATGACAGCACGATAAATCCGTAGCAGAGCGTCACGGTCAGCCCCCTAAGAGGTCTTCGTTAAAACCTTTAAAATATTAAGCTTTTTCTCGCATTTACTGCGAATGTCAGAAATATGATTAGCAAAAGTTTTTTTTTTTTTCGAAATTTAACCCTAAAAATTTGACAGAGTCCTTCACAACCTACATTGTCTGTGATACATTTGTGTATTAAGAATGGTGATGTTTCATTAAAGGTACCTTCAACATAGTGGATGATGAAGAATCGAGCATTCATATGTGCAAGTTGTGCATCAGTGTTTTCATTAGGAGTGGGCAACGGATTTAAGGTATGAGGAGCATTGACGTTTGACAAAGAATTTTTCATAGCCATGTTGGGTGAATTGAGATTCGGACCCGACCGCACCACCCACCACGGAGCCCAACGAGGGGGTGTGCATATGCACACCAGTGCTAGTCCGGTCTATACGCGCACAGTACATCCCTTAGGCAGCGTCCACCCTTAACGACGTGCCCAGTAGATGTCCGATTGCTTGATCCCTAGCAGTTGATCGAAATCAGTACCACCTGCCGATTGATATACAGGGGAATGCTGTATACCTCCCGTGTCTGTGGAAATTCCGTAATGATGATTTCCTTTACGGGAACACCCCTCAATTACCAGGATCCCCATTTCCGGGGACACGGGTCTCCACGCACGGTAAACACGTGGGTAGTTTTCCACCAATAGAAGCTGGCGGCACAGGGCGACCGCAGCTTCTAAAGGGGGGGACCCTCACCTCCACAGAGGAAACGGATAGCTAAGAGGAGAGGAGGGTAGAACAAAGAAAAGCGAAAGATCGCTGGGGCCCCGGGATTGCGACACCCGTAAAAACCTAAAGAAGGTTTTCCCCCTGAGGGGCTGCGCCAGACAAAAGGTTGAGCCATATACAGAAGTGTTCGGGTAAGGAGTGTCATAAAAACCTAGTAGAAGCTAAAATGTGAAGGTGTAAATTGAGACAAGTAAAATTCAAAAGGTGGTAAAGTAGATAAAAGAAGTAAAAGAAAGACATCTGGATGGGGGCTCCCATCCAGATACCAGTCAGACAAAAGTGTACATTTCATACAGAATAAAAAATGTTTGTGCTTCGGAGAAAGGAAAACAAGTTACGGTGTGGGGTTTCACCCAATATGTCGTCAAGTTTGGGATAAGAGCAGTTAAAAAGTTTTTTGTAAAAATCATTAAAAGCAGTGCATGAGGTTAAAAGATGACGAATGGTGAGATAAGTATGACAATGGGGGCACTCCGGAACTGGTTCACCCAGGAGTAAGTGCTTATGGGTAAGCCTTGTGTGGCCTATGCGGAGAAGTGTCAAAATGACATCTAGTCTGCGATAGGGGTGCGATGACCAATATGCGAGAGCTGGGTGAATAGAATGAAGTTTGTTTCCGGTTTGATTGCCCCATTTATCCGTCCAAATGCCTTTTACTATGCGACAGATGCAAGACTTGATGTCGCTATAGGATAGATTGCCTATGTAGGGGATGGTTGCATGTCTGGCAAGTGCATCTGCCTTCTCGTTCCCAGCAATCCTGATATGGCTGGGTACCCAACAGAGGAGGATGTTGTACCCACGGTTTACAAGTTGTTCATACTTCTGTAAAACCCTGATGACATAGGAATGTGTTAAAGAGCCGGATTTCAGATTTTCAAGGACTGTCTGAGTACATGATAAATTTCTTTGTATTCATTCTGGAGATATACAGGAGGCTTTCATATATGGCAAGTAATTCGGCAGTAAAGATGGAGCAAAATTGAGGTAGAGTATAGCTACAGGTATGATTATGAGCCACGAAGGCAAAACCGACGTGATTTCCGCTTTTGGATCCATCAGTGTATAGTTTTTCATATTGTTCATATTTGTTGTTGTGGTCAGAGAACAACAGTTGGTAGATTTTAGGATCAGTATGCTGTTTTGCAAAGCCCTTGAAAGGTTGTAGGTAAGATATCTGCAATATATTCCATGGTGGGATATCATGAAAAGAGCATGTAGAGACATTTACATCCTCCAGATGGGTACAAACAAGACTCCTACGAATCCTTAGTCCAAAGGGAGGAGTACATATAGGACGATTCGCATAAAAGCGGTCTAGATGAGTATCTATGAAAGAGTTCTTTAATGGATGGGAGGAATGAGAAAGAATACGAAAATAAGTATTTAATGATAGCTGATGACAGGTGAGGGTGAGAGATGGCTCATGGCAAGTGACGTAAAGACTATGTACAGGTGATGTCCTGAAAGCTCCAGAGCATATGCGTAGTGCAATATGATGCACGATGTCAAGTTTTTTTAGCATTGATTTAGAAGCCGATCCATAAATGCAGCTTGCATAGTCCATTCTGGAACGGATGACAGCACGGTAGATGCGCAAGAGAGCATCACGCTGTGCCCCCCAAGAGGTATTGGTTAAGACCTTTAAAATGTTGAGTTTTTTTCGCATTTTCTACGAGTGTCAGAAATATGATTAGCAAACGTAAGTTTTTTGTCAAAAGTTAGACCTAAAAATTTAACAGAGTCCTTCACAATGATTTTAGTGCGATTGAGGTAGAGGTCTGGATCCGGGTGGATCCCACGCTTCTGGTAGAAGTGAGTGCAAATAGTTTTTTCTGCAGAAATATTATACCCATCAGTATTGCGCCATATTTGGATGAGATTAATACTGGTCTGAAGCTGCCATTCTATGTAATGCATGTCTTGCCCCTGACAGGAGAGCTGTAGATCATCAACATATAGGCTACCGTGTACTGTTGGAGGGAGCTGGTTAAGGATATTGTTGATTTTTATAGAAAAGAGGTCGACGCTAAGGACAGAGCCTTGTGGTACACCCTCTTCTTGTATAAAGTTATCTGAAAGGGTGTCTTTGATGCGTACTTTGAAGTTCCAGAGTGAAAGAAAATTCTTGATAAATATAGGTAGGTTTCCACGGAAGCCCATATTTAAGAGATCACGCAGTATGCCATATCTCCAGGTGTGGTCATAAGCTTTTTCGATATCAAAGAATATTGACACAAGGTGGTTCTTTCTTAAGAATGCGTTACAGATTTGAGTTTCTAGATGTAAGATGTTATCAATTGTGCTTCTGCCTTTGCGGAATCCACTCTGGAAAGGGTGTATATGGCCTTCAGTTTCCAAGACATATACCAGACGAGTATTAATCATACGCTCCAGTAGTTTGCACAGGCAACTAGTTAGGGCTATGAGACGATAGTTATTGGGATTAGTGGTATCTTTTCCAGGTTTGGGGAAGGGTATGACTATGGCATTTCTCCACTCTAAAGGGCAGGAATGCTCATTCCATATTCTATTGTATAGCTGCAAGAGATTAGCCAACGAGTCATGGGAGAGATGTTTAAGCATGTCGTTTGTGACACCGTCAGGGCCAGGGGATGTGTTTGATGACTGTCTTAAACTTTTTAATAGTTCGTTCATAGTGAAAGTACTATTGTAGCAGAAGTTAGAGGATGTTTCAAAGTTAAGGGGCCGATTCAAACGAAACGCGATGGGTCGCGTCCAAAACGATCGCTTTCTCTCTAGAAGTTCGATCGCATTTACAAGGGATTGCAAAAGTGTATTCAAAGTGAAACAAAATAGGCGATCGAACTTACAGGTTTGCTAGATCGAAACTTTATCGCCACAGAGTGTAAACGCAATGTCCGGTGACGAAAAAGTCTCTGTTAACCAATAACAAAATTCCACTCTTCTCTGGAAAATACTTTTAACTTAATGGCAACAACTGACTGTTTATTTATTTATGTTTGAGCTGCAACGTGCAACAGGTGGTGTCAGGTGTCGTGGTTTTTTTGTTGGTGGTTTTTTTCCCTCAACAGTATTGTAGGTTAATGTTTTAAAAATTTAACTGGTTTAGATTAATATTTTTTGTCTGTTTATAATCATGGAAATACATTTTTAATTTATGCAGATTTTTTTTTAGAAAATTATTAATGATAGTATAGAAGTAGATAATTGTTCTCTAGTTTTCCTACTACAGTTTATTTTTCTATAGCAGAGAAGCTGTTTATAATTATTATGGAGAAATGGAGCGGGAGAATTACTACATATTTTATGTTCTGATATATAATTAACAATCAAAGACATCCTTAATATAATAGTATGAATATTTGTATTTTTTTAGGTCTACGTAACATTGTTAGTAATTTTTTTTTTTTTTTTTTTTTTTTTTTGTGTGCACATTGTTCTCATCTTTTCTTTTTTACTTAAAGGTAACATTATCTATTAGAAATGTGTACAAGTTTAGTGTAAATGACAACTGATTTTATTTTAGCATTAAATTGCATTAATTTGTGACTGTATCATCAATTAATTTTACTGTTAATAATTAATGTATGCAAGTTTAAGTTATTGAATTCATGTCACTGTCTCTGACATTATTTTAGTTATCGTTTTATTTTAGATTTTTTATAAACTTTAGCCTTAATAACGTTAATATTCATTTAGTAAATTTTACAAGTAAAGGTGTTTATCGTATAGTCATTAGTAAATTTTACAAGTAAAGTTGTTTATTATATAAACATTGTGATTAGAGTCTTAACATTTTAATTTTTTTTTCTGGTAATTAATTTCTTTAGATAAAGAATGCAAAGCTCTTCAAGAGTAGACACAGTCCTGCTTCTTGAGTTGTTGCGTACTCGTCCTGATTTAGTATCAGGTAAAATAGGTGGGCAGTACGCAACAACAAAAGATGCCCGCAAAGCCTGGGCAGAAGAGGCCGTTGCCCTGAATTCTTCAGGTGCAAGCACCGTACGCACAGGGCCAGAAATTAAAAAAAAATGGATTGATCTGAAATGTAGAACAAAGGCGAAATATAGAGCCTACAAACAAAATCGCCAAGCAACTGGTGGTGGTCCTCCACCTAAGGTCAATCTGACAGCCCAAGATGAGGCCATCTTGGAATTGATAGGGCCGTCAGCCATTGAGGGATGCGTAGGAGAGGAGTTAGACTCCAGCTTCAATCAACAGGTGTGTGAAAAATCAGCATTGAACTTGCTTCATATATTCTTTTTTGTAAATATCATAATTTTATGTTTACAACAAATTAAAAAAAATATAAAAAACACCTGTTTAATTCTTTGTCAGATGGCATCCTAATCATCAGCCGCAAATTTTGAGCCAGAAGTATTGATGCAGTTGGAGGCCACTGGGGTGGAGGGTGGCGAAATCTACACCCTCTGTAATATAACGAAGGTGAATCAGGGCACCCCTCCAAATGTGCCTGTCCTAGCATCTGTAAGCAGTTTGGGGTTTTTGCAAAATTCAAGTAAGTTATTTACTTATATTTAATTTAAATAATCAGTACGTCCACCACAAATGAAACTTTTTTGCTGAAAAAAGGTCTTACTCAATATACTAATGTATTATAACAATTTAAACTAGGAAAATTAGTGCAGGTTCTTTCATGAGTTTTTAGCTCATATTTTATTTAAAAAAAAAAAAAAACCAGCAAATTAAGTTTAAATAGTTATGAGCACTTAATATAACGAGGTTTTTTCTGGTTAATGTTTCATATTTAAATGACTTAGTAATCATAAGGTTAATGTAATGCGTCATAAGACATGAGGAAAGTTGAAAAGCAGCAAAATTTTAATTTAACATCTAAGTGCTTTCTCTTCCATTAATATTACTTTAAATGATAAGTTATAATTTGAATTAATTTTGTATTTTAATAAATAAGTAATAATTTCAATTAATTTTGTATTTTAATAATGTGCTATAACATTCATGGTATAAAAGAAATGTGTTTGTTTACTAATTACTCAATATTTAAATATGTTTACTACTCAGTTGCCGAATATTACAGTATTCGGCTGAATCAAATATTCATTTTGTCTGCCGAATAGGCACTATACCAATTACCAAACAAATATTCACTTCATCCCTACTGTATTATATTTCATACGAGGTGTGTCTAAAAAGTCTGGTGAATGGTCCGATATCTCAATGGCAACATGTGCTACGCCATGACGGGCTTGCACATGACGATCCAGAGACATGTCAAAGAGCGCCTCCTAGCATATAACATATGCAAAATAAAGAATTAGTGAATCGCAAAACTCTATTTATAATTCTTATTTTACTTTTTTAAAAAAGAATGAATTAGTTCGCATTAAGATACATATAAAGCATATAATTAATACACACATGTTTTAGGTTTAATAATGCAAAATGTCAAATTTTACTGACATTTTTTTATGCTTACTTGCAGTTCATTTATTGCCACAGATTGAATACTATGATTTACTTTAATTTTCATATTCAAAAATTAATTTTAACAAATAATAAAAATTCTTTATTTTATACTTTTGTTTCATTTCAGAAGTTCCTGAAGAAAATTTAAATCCAAAAAACAAATCGTTTCAAGGTATAGTTAAATTTTAATTTGCAGTATATGTTATGACTCTGTATATGTAGAAAGAAAATCAGATGAAAGAGATATAACATATGGAAAATAAAGAATGCGTGTACTTAAGAATGAATTAGTTCTCATTAAGACACATATAAAGCATATAATTAATACACATGTGTTTCAGGTTTAATAATGCAAAATGTAAAATTATATATTTAAAATTTGTGATTTTTGGATGTAAACAGCGATGAAAGAATTTTTGGACTTTTATTATCTTTTTCTAATTACCTTAATGTTGTATAAAAATAATGATATTAAATACCCAAAATAAAGGAAATATTGGTAGATAAGTTTTGATAAATGAATAAGGTGATAAAAAAGTATTTTTCCATAGACAGTAAAAACCATCCAATTCTGACCATTAACCACTTCTGTGAAAAAAACAGTGGTTTACTGACAATTAATTTTACTGACATTTTTTTATGCTTACTTGCAGTTCATTTACTGCCACAGGTTGAATACTATGATTTACTTTAATTTTCTTATTTAAAAATTAATTTTAACAAATAATGAAAATTCTTTATTTTATATTTTTGTTTCATTTCAGAAGTTCCTGAAGAAAATTTAAATCCAAAAAACAAATTGTTTCAAGGTATATTTAAATTTTTTTAATTTGCAGTATATGTTATGACTCTGTATATGTAGAAAGAAAAATAACATATGGAAAATAATGAATGAGTGTACTTAAGAATGAATTAGTTCTCATTAAGGCACATATAAAGCATATAGTTAATACTCACGTGTTTTAGGTTTAATAATGCGAAATGTAAAATTATATATTTAAAATTTGTGATTTTTGGATGTAAACAGCGATGAAAGAATTCTTGGACTTTTATTATCTTTTTCTAATTACCTTAATGTTGTATAAAAATAATGATATTAAATACCCAAAGTAAAGGAAATATTGGTAGATAAGTTTCGATAAAAAATTAATGAAGGTGATAAAAAAATATTTTTCCATAGGCAGTAAAAACCATCCAACTCTGACCATTAACCACTTCTGTGAAAAAAACAGTGGTTTACTGACAATTAATTTTACTGACATTTTTTTATGCTTACTTGCAGTTCATTTATTGCCACAGGTAACAAATAATAAAAATTCTTTATTTTATATTTTTGTTTCATTTCAGAAGTTCATGAACAAATTTCAGTGTAGCAATAGTGAAGATGCAGGGGAAAAAATCTAAATGCTGGTGTTAAAAGATAAAATAATTAAAAAGTTTGTGAATAAATACAGTTTTTAAAAAATATTTTAATACTGAAAGTGCTAATTTAAATTTTTAATTGTTTACATTATTTACCAATGACCATAAGTGAACAGTGATGTCGCCAGACTTTGGAAGGGAAGGGTGCTTGGGACCCAGGATGCGCCACTTAAAATCATTCATTGTCCCCAAATTTCGCCTTTGTTGAATTTAACCACGATTGTTCTTTGACGAATTTATGTGCCTACTGCATTTGCATGCTCTACTTTTCATGGGAGGGTACACTTTTGGATACTGAAGACGAGAGCACCTTTCTGTAACTCTTGACATGCATATATTCTATTTATTAAAGTTACTGTGAGTATTTACAAAGATTATTGATTAGAATTTTTAATCTAAGACATATTGCACAAGCAAACTGTTTTCTCTTTTGGCTTCATTTACATTTCTTAATGAGTTAGGAGCAGTCAAGAAAAATTCATAATCCAATCGCCTTCATAGTGTTTTAAATGGAAGCATGAAAGATTCCTCCCTTCTTGGAGACCCACCTATTTGGTTACAAATGTGTAACATTTGAATAGTGCAGCTGCTAAAGAACTGATTTTGTAGAAAATTATATGGAAGAAAAAATGAATGCCAGTAATTTCCATTTGTGCAATCTGTGGGGTTCATTATTAATTTAACATAATATAAAATGTATTTTAACGGTGGTATTCGAAAAATATCGTGTGATTTTGGTACATAATTCCAAATAAACTAATTATGCCAGGCACTTCAAAATTTTCAAACTATTTCTTTACAAGCTGTACTACATACTGCAATAAATGATCAATCTGTATCAGTTTCAATACTTTTAGAAAAAAAAAAGCTTAAAAATCGAAAATTTTCACAAAGCGTGTCATTCTTCAAAAAATCTTGCAGCTCAGATCCATGTTTAAGAACTTTTTCTGAAAATTTCACAAAAGCCACAGCTTCTTAGCTTATTGCAGTGAGTAAAGCAGCTTATGAAGAACCATCTAGAATTTTTTGGAGACCATGGTGCTATTAGTTTATTTCAATTTGTGTACCAAGACTGAAAATAGAGTTTTTTCTTTTTCGAAGAGCAGCCTTAAGTTTTTTGAAAATACAAGATGCATTGAAAATATATTTTAAGCTATATTTTCAAAATACTTTGGTTTTTACTATTGAAAATGCATGTACTCTTTCTACTTGTATTTTAATAAAGTTTTTCATTTCTTTCCTATAGCTCTTTCCACTCAAAGAGTGCAGAATTTTAGAAAAAGGAGAATGGAAGAGAAAAATGATATTGAAAATCTCTTATCCTTAAAGAAAAAATCCGTAGAAATAAAAGAAAAAATGCTATTAGAAATGCAGCGGAATAATGCTCTTTTAGAGAAATTTGTAAATAAATTAGACAAGCAATAAATTTATTTTTTTATTTATTTATAATCTTTACAGTCATTATATGTTACAATATCATTTCACACTAACTCATTATATAAATAACAATAAAAAAATAGTACACAAATCAGAAGTATATATTAAGGAAACATTCAGATATATATTTCTCATTTTGAGTTTACAGATAGAGGTTATAGATAACAGGTGAGCTGGCACAGAAACCAAATTCGACACATCACAGTGTTCCAACTGGTTTTATTTTGCTTATTTAAATCTGCTGCAATCTATTAATTAAATTTGAAAATCAATTAGTTTATTAAATTGAATTACTAAACTTTTTACTAAGGCCGTCATTAACATAATTTACTTTTAATATTTGTCTCTTAGGCGAGTGCTTACACATATTTAGTACCATAAACAGTTAATTATTTCTATTAAAGGGAGAGCATAAGCATAAAATTTATTTTTTGACAAAAATAAAAATGGCTTTAATTAAAACTTATCCACAACTACTTAAAACAGCTTCATGTCCTTAGGGCTCAATAATCAACATAACAACAGAATTGTACTCTATTCTGCAGTAAATGCAATTTACTATGCTCCAGTGATTTTTGTGTGATCTAATATTTTTTGCTAACTTTGGAGAATAAGCCAACAAAATCAATTTTTTTTTAATGTGCACTTCACAATTCATCAGCACCATGGAATTCTATGGGAGTTAATGAGTATATGATCACAGCTAATTCATATGTGTCATGAGTATATGATCACAGCATGAATTCATCGATCGGAAAATTAAAAATTTGTGCAAGAGGGAAATTCTTTATGATCCCACAAGTTTCGGGAGTTCTTTAATAATTATGTAATTATGAATATTACACAATAATAATTATTAAGACTTCTTGCCTCTTTACAAAATCCGATGTCGCCACGCACGTTCCCCCTCGTACAAGTCTTAGCTGAACTTGCATTCCTACAACAGGTTATTTCCAAATATTATGCATATACTGTGCTGCAACTAGAGATCACGCCGCCTGGGACAAACCTTTTTTTTGGCACTCCCTTTCTTCCACTTCCATTTTCACATTACATCACTATGCTTAGGGCAAGTGTACTGTTTCCTTCTCTAGTTGCAGACTAGCATATATATAGAGAGAGAAAAATTGCAGATGATGTTGAATACGATAAAATTGGAATCTAAAACAATGTTTTCTGTCATTTCCGAGTCCAAACATTTGTTGGCAAAACCAAATTCCCGGTATTTTAGGATTGCGATTTTTTTTTTTTTTTTTTTTTTTTTTTTTTTTTTTTTTTTTTTAATATTTGCTGTTGTTGTTGAAATAAAGCATAATGGCAGCCGAACACAACTTCAAAAGTGCAGATTTCATTAAGTGAAAAAATTTGGTAGTTTAAATTACAAATCCCACCACTCTTTTGAATTTATATATTTTGAAGCATTTTTAATAAAATTACGACCCGTATTTTGTTTTAAAAAATAATCTCTTAAAATTTACTGTAAATGCCACGCATGAGGAAAGCATGCGTGGGACCGCATGAGGAAAGAAGTAAAATCATTGAGACAATTTAAATGTACTTGTTCATACTTACTAACTTTACGCTTTCGTTGTAAAGTTGACTTTTTTTACCAATTTTATGCAAAACTTCCATTTTTTTATGCTTTTTAATGATTTTTTTAAAATTTTTTATTTTAATAAAGTAGGCCCCATATTTCGTTGTAAAATTAAAATCTCTTAAAATTTATTATTAATGTGATTTTTCTGCAGGTTTGTTATTTTTAAGATTACTGAATTGCCAACTGCATCTCTTCATATTTCTCTCTTCCCCCCCCCCCTTCCTTCATGTGTTTCAAATCATATAAATTTTGTGTCCAGTGTGATTTTTTTTTTCTTTTTTTGTTTAAGAAATATATATTAAGTGTATGTTGTGTAAATTTAAATATTTTATACTATTTAAACTATGCAAATAGACTTAAGACTTTCATGTGTTTATTTCATGGGGAAACATAAAAATACTGTTCGTATGCTATTTATAGAAATTCATTTAAAATGTCATTTACATGTTATTTAGCAGAAATCATCAAAAATGATGTCTGCCAAAAAGTTGTATATTAAACCGACAATAGTTCGATTTGTCAATTGCGTGTTGTTTTACACCTTGTGAATTTTCAAAAGTTGGCAAGTATATATCTTCAAAACTTGAGAAAAGTATATCAGTTACCCGCTTTTCATACACACACACACACACAAAACTAAGTTGTTGGAAACAAGAGTACTTTTTTTTTTTCTTCTTTCATTGCCTTTTAAATTCAATGTCTTGCTTATTTTCTTCATTTTCTTTTTTAAAAACAATTACTTGGATTCTACTTAAAAATTATAATTATCGCTGATCTCCCATGTTTTATTGCTAATAACTTCAACATTTTTGCATCCTTTTGGTAAATGAATATTCACCCTTAATTGTTTATATATTTAGATCACTAATCTACACAAACACATTTTGAATTAATATAAATTTCATGATTTTTTAATGAATCTTAAAGTTTGTATGCAAACTGAAAAGCTATCACATAACACTGAATCTGTGATTTTGATTAGACAGTTTTTGCACGGCTAAATAGAGAAAAAAAGAAAAATGGTTGATTTTATTTTAAATTCTTTTTTTAATGCAGTTTTTAATGTTTGACTTTAAATTAAAATAGGACATTTTTTGTAATTAAACTCAAAAGCTCGAGTACTCAAAGTGTTATTACAGTGTGTACTTAGCAATTGAAGTAAATTTCAAAAATACTTAGCAATTGAAGTAAATCCCAAAATTTCATGATATGTTATAGACTTGCATAAGTTCTGTATTACCATAAATGTAAAAAGATCTGCAATGTACAAGCTACATGCATGTCGATCCATAATATTACCAATTTTTTTTAAAATTATTTGTATGTTAAATCAATTTTTCTATTCTTTCTGAATCAGATATTTGAAATCAATCATAAAATTTTGGGTTCCTTTTCAAGATAATTATTTTTTTTTTCAGTAGATAATAGGATAATTTCTATATATCTGTTTTTATAACATCTAATTTTCCTGTGAAGCTGAGAAAGATTAAAGGACTTGAGGAGACATCCGTTGGTTATCTAATGTAACCATCCAGAGCGCGGGACGCGTGTTAGAAAAAAAAAAACGCTATTTCTTTACTTACCTTTTATTTCCATGACATTTTATCTCTAAATTTGCTAAAGTGAAAAAAACGAAACTTTTGTAAGCTCCTTTAAAAGTTTTCTAAGTGAAAACGTAAGTTCGTTAGCATTTGAAAATGGCGGTGTAAACATCGTCATGTCTTTAACGCCGTAATAAAAAGTTTACATTTCTCGCCGATAGATGGCGCTGTTCCTGATTTGCATAAAATAAGAACTCTTTTTTTTTCCTATGCAAATATCCATCGTAGTCCCGCACTAACTGGCAGGTATAAAAAGGGCATCACAAGTTAACCTTTCAGTCAGACAGAGAGAGTTCTCGGTGTGCTATGTTGTGTGTGTAATCAACCGACGTGATTCAAGTAGAGCCGGATCAGGGATCCGTGCTACGGTACCCAGATGGTTCAATATGATGTGATGTGTTTTGTGAATCAGAATAAGATCGCCGCTGGCGACTTATCTTCGAGAAAGCTTATTTTTATTTGTGCCACTAATCGGATGTTGCTTAAGTATTGTGTCTAGAGAACTACTCCCTAGTAAGCGATGTTCTACTCTATGACGTCATGACTGGGGAAACCAAGGAAGAAAGTAATACTTGACGTTGCATCTGGAAAAAGATTTTCTTTTTCTTTGCCTCAATGGCAACCAAAAAAATGTTTTGATGTGCATCACGTCAACATGGATGTACATCGTGCTGCAGATGCTACCACTTAGATCCATATTGAAAAGGCCAAAAAGGCCCAAACATAGAATATCATTTCAATTCAAAACCTAATACAGTAGAAGATCTTTATAATGCAAACCTCGAAACGCAAGGTTTTGCATTATATAGAATTTTGCGTTATATGGATCATTCACTTATATCATTAAACTTCCCTAGTAAACATATTAAAATATAGCTAGAACACATAAATATAATGCTTAAAACTTTTTTTAAATACAAATACTACTTTAAAAAACAAAAAAATGGAATTTATTTATTTACAGAAAAAATAAATAAATTGAAATTACCAAAAGCATTCAAGTTTATTTGTTAAACAATATATTAATTTTAATTTGTTTTAGAATTTGCAATCTCTCAACAAATAACTTTTCTTGCAGCCTTTGAACAGGTAATAATTTTACTTTGGTTACGCAGTCTTGTGTTTCTAGGAATTTAAAATATTGATCTCTTATGGAAATTACTTCAGATTCTGAAAGTTTTTCAACTTTCTCTCCAGCATTTGATTCTGTTTCAGAGTTGTTTTCCTCTTGTTTTGAAACAGAGGAAATTATTTCAGCACTAGTCAAATGATTAACAATTTGTGACTTATCATCCATTACCAAATATTCAAAATGTTTTCTTCATGCAGGTTTGCAAACTGAGTACTTTCCATTTTGTGCACAATGCATTAGTTCAGCAGTTTTCATTTTAACTAAAGATGGCTTAAATCCAGTTCCAAAATTCAGTTTTAAAATAGTGCTACATTGAGAAAACTCCCCTACTTCTCATAGACTTTTTAAAAGTATTTTACTGTCAATATTGAGACATAAGCATATCGTCGGGCTGGGGGCGGGGGCATGTGCCAACCCCCCTAACTTTGTTTAGAAAACCATTCATTTTAAAACCTTCCTTCTTGCCAAACTTAAAGAAACATGGCTATTTTTACTTTAGAATATGCTATGTGCATTCTCCCACCCACACACACATAAAAAAAAAAAAAAAAAAAAACTTTTGGTGATGCTATGTGTATGATTTAGGAAGCCAAGTAACAGCATACGATTTAATATAAAACAAATCAATTTACAAAGAGAAATATAACTAAATAAATAAACGTCTGTTTGGGAAGTCAATGGTAGAGGGTAGAGGAGGGAGAAAGAGAGTGGTTCGGTAGTGGAGGGAAAAAGGGAGAGGTTCGTGGTTTTATTAAAGTAAACATTCCTTCCTCTTGGACCCGGCCCCGGCCAGCTGTTATGCTGATAATGCATAATGCAAGCATGGGAGAATAATTGTTTATTTTAAGCTTGGCATGTTGTGGGATTTATCTAATGTCTCAAAATTAATTCCCTAGGAAAGCAATTAAAAAAAAAAAAAAAGCAGATTGTAGAAATTTCTTAATTGTGATTTTCTCTGTTTACATCCGCAGTGTTAATGCGGTTTATGGAGAATTGCGGCATATCGATCTTCTACTGTACATTCCTTTTTAATATCTGTTTCAATTTTAAAGAAATAAACACAAGTTAGGAAGAAAATATCCGAAAATGCGTAAAAAAAAGCGCTGTATGCGTAAAAGTTGGCAAGTCTGTACATCTTATGCAACTACAATAAATCGTGGCTTAACATATTTCCTCCAAAATGAAAGTGTCTTAAACGCTGAAATATTATGATGTCTTCATTTAATTGAAGTACACAAGTCAATGAGAATGGCAGAAAAGGACATTTCCATGCTTAAAGTACTATTCCCTGACAGTGAAGTAGCTCAAAAGATAAAATTAAAAAGGAGCAAAATGGCATATTCAATTCTATATGGAATCGCACCATACTTTAAAACAGAACTTTTAAGTAATTTGTCTAACTCCAAACACTTAACAGTAGGGTTTGATGAATCGCTGAATAAAATAACACAAAGGACACAAATGGATGTTGGTGTTATATTTTCGTGTAATGAAAAGGATCAGGTAACTGCATGCTACTTAACCTCTACATTTTTAGGTAGTTCAAGAGCCGATAAAATTTAAGGAGAGCTTTAAAACTGCCTTGTCTGCAGTAAACTTACAAAATGTTATTCAAATCTCTATGGATGGACCAAATGTCAACTTAAAATTTTATAAAGATTTGACATCAGAATTAGAGTGCCATGAAGATTATCCTGTTTTATTAAACATAGGAACCTGTGGTTTGCATACTCTGCATGGTGCTTTTAAGAGTGGTATCCAAGCTACAAAGTGGTCTTTATTTTTTTCGCGGTTTATACAATTTGTTTAAGGATGTTCCTGCTCGTCGAGCATTATATACTGAATATACAAATTCAGCTATGTTCCCTCGCAAATTTTGTTTAGTTCGGTGGCTTCAGAATGCTGATGTAGCTCTGCGTGCAATTGATATGTTGCCACACATTAGAAATTTTGTAACATGTGTGCAAAGAGATAAAAAAGAACCAACTTGCTCGAGTTTTAAGATTGTGGCAAATTCTGTAAAAGATAATCTTTTGGAAGCTAAATTGGCTTTCTTTAAGTCTCTATCAAGTGAAATTGAACCTTTCTTGGAAGAATATCAAACTGATGTTCCAATGATACCATTTTTACATAGCTCTTTGACAGTAATAACTGAAAGCTTAATGTCAATGTACGTTAAAGATTCTGTACTTGATGGCATAGACTGTGTTCATGAAATAGATTTGTCGGACAGTAAAAATTTAAAATCAGCATATGATATAGACTTCGGATATGGTACTCGAAATGCTCTAAGAAAAAGAAATAAGGATGCAGTTTCTGATCAAGACATTTTGCAGTTACACAAAGCAGGGTTTATTTTGTTTAAAAGCTCAGAGCTTGAAATTAATGGAGCGGTCTCCACTGAAATATCCGCTTACAATAGCTGTAACATCTTTTGAACCAGCAGTAGCCAAAAACCTAACTCTAGCCAAAACACGTATAAAAAGTCTCTTAACCATTTTATTAGCCAATAAAATGATAGATGCAGATACAGCTGAAAAAGAATACCTCAAAATATGTACAGACAGTGATGCTCTGGAAGAAATGAAATTTGTCAACAGACAAAATATTAAATTCGACATATTCTGGAGAAATGTATTTGGTAGATTTGGAAATTGTGATTCCATAATGTCTATCATGAAAATCATGATGATTATATCACATGGAAACGCTACTATAGAAAGAGGTTTTTCTGTTAATGCAGAATGTCTGATTGAAAACTTAAAAGAAGACACATTAATTGCGCAGAGACTTGTGTTTGACAAAATCAAGTCATCAGAGTTTGATTTGCCTAATTTTAAAATTTCCAAAGAACTTTTACAAAGCTACAAAAGAGCATATTCTTCATTGACTGAAGCAACGAAAAGAAAGGAACAAAATATATTAGGAAAAGAAGCAGAGGAAATTAAAAAGAAGAAAGTAAAATTAGCAACAAAAGAATTGAGCAACAAAATAGAGAAAAAGGAAAATGCTCGTAATGAAGTAGCTGCCCTGATGGCAGAAATCAATGCTCTAAATCAATAAATTTATGAAAACCAAAATGTTCGACTGTGTTTCATTTATTTTTGTGGTTACATTTTTTTCCCTCTTCCAAAATCTAATCTGCCTTCATAAGAGTGACTTAATTTAAGAATATACTAATATTTATCCCTTAAGTTTATTTATGTGTATAAAGGGGTAGTACTTGTGCATAATATTATGACAGTTTACAGGAATCAGCATTATTATACTGCTATAAATTATACTGGATAAAATGGTGTAATGTGTATCATCAGGTATGGTATCAAATCTGGAAAATGTATTTAAATATATTTATTAATGTATAATTAAAATCTGATATTAATTTTATTAAATTACTAGCCTTTTGCGATAGGTTTTTTTTATCGATATCTCCTAAACTATCGTGTATTAAAAAAAAATTACGATGAAAGAACCTGCTAGAGGGGGACTAACAGGGAAATTTTAAGTACAATAGGGAAATATCAGGGAACATAAATATTAAAAATTCCTGACCACCCTGATAAGGTTATTGAGAGATGTTTGGCTGATGGTTTCATTAGGAGGGAGATAAATGCAGCAGATGGTTGTTAGCTGTTTTAATTTGACACGAGCGGAGACTGCTTGGAGTTTTGTATTCAGATTGACTATTATGTAAGGATAGTTATTGTTGACTAACAGGGCCAATCCACCAGAGGCCCTGTCCCTGAGTTCATGGTCTTTGCAAAGGATTTTATATTTGTGAATTGTAGGATCTTTATCGGCTTTGAGGTAAGTTTCTTGAAGAGCAAAGCAGGCGGGATTGTGGTCATAGAGAAGTGTTTTAAGGTCATCAATTTTATTCTGAAAACCGTGCAGTTCCATGAGAGCAACAATGCCATAATTAAGTGATGTTATTGGCATTGTGCGTCTTCTTAGTTGTGATCCCTGCAGAGATATCTGGAGGTTTAATTTCTTCTTGCTCCATGGATTCTTCATCACTAATGTCGGATTCTGATGGGTCTAGGTTTAAAATGGAGTCATCAATGTGTGGTTGTAGAGGTACTTTTTTCATGCTAGATTTATTGTATTTTAGTTTAGAGGAAGCTGTTTTACTGAGCAGTGGCCTAACTTGGGTGGAACTATTGCTTGGTATCTTTTTCTTTGGAGGATTTTTCTGGGATATAGAGCAGGATTTATTTTGTTTGGGTGCTGTTTGTTTACTGATGGAGGTATTGGTAAGGGAAGTATTTGTTGGTGGATCAGTCTGAGTAGCTATTGATTTGGTAGATTTTACTGCAGCAGCATAGGATAGGCCAGATTTTGGTGTGCGAGCTTCTATTATTTTACGAGCTTCAGGGTACGAAAGTCTTTGTGTGGCACGTATTGACTGGATTTCTTTTTCGAGGACCCACTTTGGGCATGATTTTGAATATGAGGGGTGGTCCAGTTTGCAATTAACACATTTTGCTGGTGCACTGCAGGTGTCGCTGTCTGGCAGGGCTGTGCACTGCAGGGTCGCTCAGGAGTAGGTGCATATGAGTAAGCCGCGTATGACCAATGCGGAGACGTATTAATATGACATCTAGCCTGCGATAGGGATGAGATGACCAGTGTGCAAGAGTTGGGCGAATAGAACGAAGTTTGTTCCCCGTTTCATTGTCCCATTTATCGACCCATATGCCTTTTACAATGCTGGAGATACTGGACTTTATGTCGCTGTAGGATGGATTGCCAGTGTACGGGAGGGTCGCATGCTTCGCCAGTGTGTCCGCTTTCTCATTACCCGGGATCCCGATGTGACTGGGGACCCAACAGAAGAGAATACTGTACCCTCGGTTTATAAGTAAAATAAGTATGATAAAAATTGTTAAAAGCTGTACAAGATGTTAACATATGACATATAGTAAGATGAGTATTGCAGTGTGTACACGGAGGGGCAGGCTCTCCAAGAAGGTGTTTGTGAGTAAGCCTCGTGTGGCCGATACGAAGGCGAGTCAAAATGACGTCAAATTTGCAGTAAGGCTGCGATAGCCAGTGGCTGATGGAGGGATGGATGGTGTGAAGTTTATTACTAGTTTGACAGCTCCACTCATTGAGCCAACTTTCTTTTATGCTGTTCGATATGCCAGATTTTATGTCAGTGTAGGGTAATGGTTCTGGATAAGGGTTGGTAGCATGCTTTGCCAAAGCGTCGGCCTCTTCATTGCCTGAGATCCCAACATGACTAGGAACCCAGCAGAAACAGATAACAAAGCCACGGTTTGTTAGGTGGCTATACAGTTGTTGGACTTTGGCTCTGTAGCTGTGCAGAATAGAGTCGGATTTCAGGCTTTCCAGGGCACTTAAAGAATCTGAATAAATAATAAAATGTTTTTTGTTGGTACGAGATATGTGTAAAAGGCTTTCATAAATGGCGAGCAATTCAGCTGTAAAAACAGAGCAGAAGGCAAGGAGTGTGCTTCTGCACAGCTGGTTGGTCACTGCAGGATTGAGAACAGCTAACATAGGCAAAGCCAACATGATTCCCACATTTAGAGCCATCAGTGTGGATTTCTTCTTGGTGTTAGTGCTTGTGTTTTTCATGTTGGAAGAGTTGCTGGTATATTTGTGGATCTGTATTCTGCTTGGTAAAGCCTTTGAAGGGTTGGATGTATAGAATCTGAGAGGCTGCCCAAGGTGGTTCAAGAGGAGAGTTAGCACAGACTTTAAGATCTGCTAACTGGGTTCCACTAAGACTTTGACGAGTCCGCAGACCCAAAGGAGGAATACAAGATGGACGGTTAGAATAAAAACGTTCTAGGTGATTGTCTAAAAGAGAATTTGTCAATGGGTGCGAGGGATGAGAGAGTATACGAAAGTATGTATTTAGTGATAGTTTATGACGTATGTGGGTGAGAGATGGCTCATGACAAATGATATAGAGACTGTACAGGCGACGTCTGGAAAGCACCGGAGCAAATGCGCAGTGCGGTATGATGGACAGTGTCAAGCTTCTTTAAAACTGATTGGCGGGCGGACCCATATATGCAGCAGCAGTAATCCAATTTTGAGCGTATAACAGCCCGGTAGATGCGCAGAAGGGCATCTCGTTCAGCCCCCCAAGAGGTATTGGTCAATACTTTTAAGATGTTAAGATTTTTTTCGCACTTGCTGCGAATATAGGAAATGTGGTTAGCAAATGTAAGTTTTTTGTCGAGATATACACCTAAAAATTTAGTGGAGTCATTTACTTTTATTTTAGAGTGACCTAGATAGAGATCAGGATCTGGATGGATCCCACGTATGCGGCAGAAGTGTATAGCTACAGTCTTTTCTGCAGAGATGTTAAAGCCATTTTTGTTACATCAGTTTAGAATCCTATTGATGGTATTTTGAAGTTGGCGCTCAATGTACCGCATGTCTTTCCCCTGACAGGAGATTTGTAGGTCGTCGACATACAAGCAACCATTTACAGTCGGAGGAAGTTGTGTGAGAATATTATTAATTTTTATAGCAAAGAGGGTGACACTAAGAACGGAGCCTGTTGGAACACCCTCTTCTTGGACAAAGCGATCAGATTGAGTACCGTTAATACGGACCCTAAAGTAGTGCTGAGAGAGGAAATTCTGTATAAAAATCGGAAGGTTGCCGCGGAAGCCTAAGGTATAGAGATCGCGGAGGTACCATACCGCCAGGTCCGGTCATACGCCTTCTCCATATCGAAGAAAATGGAGACCAAGTGATTCCTCCTTAAAAAAGCAGTGCGAATTTGGGACTCTAGATATATTACATTGTCAGTAGTTGATCTTCCCCTGCGGAAGCCGCTCTGAAAAGGGTGTAGATGGCCCTCATTTTCCAAGACGTAAACAAGGCGTGCATTGATCATTTTCTCCACCAGTTTGCATAGGCAACTGGTGAGGGCTATGGGTCGGTAATTACTGGGGTTAGATGAATCCTTATTAGGTTTCAGAATGGGAATGACTATTGCATTTCTCCAGAAGTTAGGGAAGGCATGTTCGCTCCAAATCCTATTATATAACTGTAAGAGATTAAGTAAAGAACAGTGGGAAAGATGTTTCAACATTTCATACGTAATACCATCAGGGCCTGGAGATGTATTTGTAGACTGTTTTAGGTATTTGTTGAGTTCATGGATGGTAAAAGCACTATTGTAAGCAAAGTAGGTAGCGGTGTTAAAAGTTATCCTTTGCCGTTCAGACTGTTGTTTATATGGAAGGAAAGTAATCGAGTAGGAAGTGCTGCAGGAATTGAAAGAGAGTGTTTCTCCAATAGCATTTGTGATGTTTTTTGTATCTGATATTATTTGGTTATTAAGGGAGAGGCAGGCTATTTCGTGGTTACTATAGATTCCCATGGCTCTTTTTGTTTTTGCCCATAGCTCCTTACCAGAGGTGGAGGTAGAGATTTTAGACACATATTGGATCCAAGCTGCTTTGTTTTCCTAGCATGTGCCTTGGCTTTCTTGAAAAGAATGAGATTTTCAGTGGTTGGACACCGGCGAAAGGTGTTCCATGCCTTTTGCTGCTGCTTTTTGGCGAGCGTGCATTTTGGATCCCACCACGGTTTTTTATTTCTTCGAGAGTTGGTTCTGGATTTTGGAATACTTGCATCCGCAGCTTTAAGGATGATGGATGTCACAGTATCCACGACCTCGTCAATATTGCCTTTAATGGTGTCTGAAGATGTAATAGCGAGTGAGGTGAAAGTTTTCCAGTCAGCTTTATCATAGTGATAGCGGGGTGTGGTAAATTTCTGGGTTGAATATTGGTACAGAGGTGAGAGAAGGATTGGAAAGTGATCGCTATTGTGTAGATCACTGGATACAGAGAAGTTATATAATGGCAGGATTTGAGGAGAACAAATGGCAAACTCTATGGCATGGAAAGGACTTTGTGGGAAGATGGAAATAAGTATTATCAGTATCCTATTTCGCAAAGCCTTCGAAAGGTTGTAGGTAGGATATCTGCAATATATGCCATGGTGGGATATCATGAAAAGAGCATGTAGAGACATTTACATCCTCCAATTGGGTACCGACAAGACCCCTTAGCCCAAAGGGAGGAGTGCAGATGGGACAATTCGCATAAAGGCGGTCGAGATGAGTATCTATAAAAGAGTTCTTTAATGGATGTGAGGGATGAGAAAGAATGCGGAAATAAGTATTTAATGATAGCTGATGACGTATGAGGGTGAGAGATGGCTCATGGAAGGTGACATAAAGACTATGTACAGGTGAAGTTCTAAAAGCACCGGAACAAATGCGTAGTGCAGTATGATGCACAGTGTCAAGTTTTTTTAATGTTGATTTGCATGTTGAGCCGTACGCACAGCATGCATAGTCCAATTTTGAACGGATAACAGCACGGTAGATCCGCAGGAGAGCATCACGGTCTGCCCCCCAAGAGGTGTTGGTTAAGACCTTTAAAATGTTCAGTTTTTTTTTCGCATTTTCTAAGAATGTCAGAAATATGATTAGCAAACGTAAGTTTTTTGTCAAATGTTACTCCTAAAAATTTTACAAAATCCTTCTGAATAATATTAGTATGGCCCAGGTAAAGTTCTGGATCCGGGTGGATCCCACGCTTTCGGCAGAAGTACGTGCACACTGTTTTTTCGGCAGATATGGTAAAACCGTTGATGTCACACCATTTCAGAATACGATTGATGGTACTTTGAAGCTGCCGTTCGATGAGGCACATGTCTTTGCCCTGGCAGGATATTTGGAGATCGTCTACATATAGGCTACCGTTGACAGGCGGAGGCAGTTGATTAAGAATATTATTGATTTTAATAGACAAGAGGGTGACACTAAGGACAGAGCCTTGGGGAACACCCTCTTCTTGAGCAAAATTGTCAGACAGAGTGCCGTTGACCCTTACACGGAAGTTTCTGAGGGATAGGAAATTTTTTATAAAAATTGGAAGATTGCCCCGAAAGCCTATATTATAGAGGTTCTGAAGGATGCCGTATCTCCATGTTCGGTCGTATGCTTTTTCTATATCAAAGAACACTGACACTAAGTGATTCTTTCTGAGGAAAGCATTACGAATTTGTGTCTCTAAATTTAAAATGTTGTCTATAGTGGACCTGCCTTTGCGGAAGCCACTCTGAAAGGGATGTATATGGTCCCCGGTTCTAAAATGTAGACAAGGCGGGCATTAACCATTTTCTCCATTAATTTACAAAGACAACTAGTAAGGGCTATGGGACGGTAGTTGCTAGGGTTAGACGTATCTTTTCCAGGTTTCGGGAAGGGAATAACTATTGCATTGCTCCAGGCAGAAGGGAAGGTTTGTTCGTTCCAGATTCTATTGTACAGTTTTAAGAGGTTTAGTAAAGAGTCATAGGATAAGTGTTTCAGCATTTCGTAAGTAATGCCATCAGGACCAGGAGAAGTATTGGAGGATTGTTGTAGGTATTTGGTGAGTTTGTTGATAGTAAAATCGCTATTGTATGGAAAGTGGGAGGAGGTTTTAAATTTTATTTTTTTTCGTTCACATTGTTGTTTGTAGGAGAAAAAAGGGTTTCAGAAGGAAGTACTGCATGATATAGAAGCAAGAGTTTGACCGATGTTATTTGCCATTTCTTTTGTATCAGATATTATATTATTATTAATGGACAGACAGGTTATTGAAGGGTTATTATAGATTCCCATGGCTCTTTTTGTTTTCAGCCATAGCTCCTTACTAGTAGTGGTGGGTGTTATGCTAGAGACGTATTTCACCCAAGATTGTGTTTGAGATTGCCGCCTTATTCTCCTGGCATAAGCTTTAGCTTTTTTAAAAAGTATGAGGTTGTCGGTGGTAGGGTACCGCCGAAAAACACTCCAGGCTTTCTGCTGCTGTTTTTTTGCTACAGGTTTCGTTCCACCACGGTTTTTTATTGCGCCGAAGTGTCATGCCCGATTTTGGAATATTGGCATCAGCTGCTTTAATAATGACCGAAGTGACTTTGTCCACGACCTCTTGAATAGTGCCTTCAAGAATGTTGGAGATGATTTTGGATAGTGCTGTAAAGGTAGGCCAATCTGCCTTACCATAAATGTACCTAGGGGTGGTAAAGGTGCCTTTCGGATTGTAGTAAAGTGGTGAAAGAAAAATCGGAAAGTGATCACTGTTATGTAAGTCACTGGAGACTGAGAAGTTATATAGTGGGAGGATAGATGGAGAACAAATAGCTAGGTCTATGGCATAGAAGGATTTAGTAGGGTAGTGGAAGTAGGTATTATCCCCGTTATTCATAACGCAAAGAGAAAAGTCGGTTAGCAGTTGTTCTATGAGATGGCCCCTATTGTTTGTGTCTTTGCTGCCCCACAAGGGACTATGGCCATTCATGTCCCCCAGGAGGATAAAAGGAGGATGAAGTTGTTGGATAAGACTATTGAGAGAGGTTTGGCAGGTGGTTTCATTCGGGGGAAGATAAATACTGCAGATAGTAGCAAGATGTTTGAGATGGATCCGAGCGGCAACAGCCTGTAAAGTTGTATTGAGATTGAGAATATAATATGGATATTGGTTATTTATTAAAAGGGACAAGCGTCTAGATAGTGGAAAGAATCCTGCTTCTCATCTCTTCCCTTCCCAGTGCGCATTCTGTGTCGCGCACGATGTCAAAGATGGGTGGGAACGGAAGAGGGTAGAGGGGAAACTTCTCGCTCATTCTGCATTTCGCTTTGCTAGATGTTGCTACTTGTTTCTCGCACCTCGTTGCTCTATTCCCGATGTCCGATTCAGAGAGTGAGCTTTTTCAAAGCAGCAAAATGCCCTTTTCAGGGCAAATTACATAGATAGGCTAAAAATCTGCACCACTCATACAATTTTCATTGTAACTGGTTGTTTTAAACTATTGCACCATACTAAAGTGTTTCAATGATAAGCAATTACTTTTTATGCAATACATTTTACAAGGGGCCTGGTATTTTTTTAAATAAAAAATCAACTTTTAAGAGTTGACCTATAAACAAAAAGACCCAGTGGGAATCCATTTCAACATAAGTGAAAAGAAACACTCCCAAAGAAAATAAAGACTTTCAATTTCTTGTTTTTTAAAGTAAGCTAATCACATAAAAACAAAAATACATATAATCAGTGCCACAACTAAAGTTTAGTTCATACAGTACAAACCTTAATTTTTGGCAAATGAGGAATAGCTGAGGGGGGGGGGGGGGGCATGTGCCCCATTTGACCTCCCCTAGATGCATGCCCATATATAATAGCAAAATATAAAATTCATTATTTATTGAAAAAAGATTTGAATTAGATTGTAAAAAATTATCATTTTAAGTATTTTATTTTAATCCTATTTAGATGCATATATACGCCCTTACATAGTATATTATTGTGTCCACATTAGTTTGGATCATTAATATCAAGTATAAAATCTACATAAGCTAAAGATTAAATATTATCATAGCATAACTAACTAGGAGCAGGAAGGGGGGAGGGCAACTGCCCTTTCAAAAAAAGTTCAATAAAATTCCGATATGACCCATTTGAAAATATTTTCAGCAATAGAAAACAGCAGGGCCGGCCCAAGGGGGGGGTGCGAATGTAGGCGATCGCCTAAGGCCCCGCACTTATAGAGGCCCCGCTCCTGGGCAATTTTTTTTTGGCTATCTCTTAAGACACGACAGAGAAGAGGCCCCGCACATTCCTCGGGCCGGCACTGAAAACAGTTTACCCTTAAAAAGTCTTCCAGTTGAGGCAGATATCCCTCGTGTAAGTTTACCATAACACAGCAGAACAATGTTCAAAATTAATTTAAATTGCAAACATTTAGCAGAAACACAACAAAGTCAATTCATTTACACACTCACACGCTTTCTTATTATTGTCAAATGAACACATCAATCAAACTAACTCCCATATTACTACAATTATTGAGGTAAGGGCACTAATTCATGCACTTTAAATATGATTCTTTTAAAGGTGTAAAAAAGAAAAACAAAACAAAAAATCCTTTTTTTTTTACCTTTCAAAAAAGATTTGTGCTTTTTGAACAACCCAAATTACAGTTTGCAGCAACCCAAATTAACTAAGATTTATAAATCAAATCTAGTTTAATATATATTTTATTCAGAACTTTTTGTAATCAACAGTAAATTTTACAAAATTTCAAAGAATTGTGTATGAATAATTTTTTAAAAATAATTTCAATTATTAGCATATTTTTTTATTGTTCTGAATCTTGCTCACAGCAAACTTCCTGAAAGCATTAAAAATTTTATTTTATTTTAATCATCAAATTTATAACATTAAATTCATCAAGCATAACTGAAACAAATTTCCGATATCTATGCGAATACCACGCTAAACTGTCAGAGAAAGCCAATAACACTATTTTCAGAGACCGTAAGGCAAATTACAGCTATCCTAAAACATTATTTATTTCACAATAAAGTGAGGTAACTTAAAAATTTTTTAAACAAAGATTTGTTTGAATACGATGTCAATATAAACATAATCAATCCCAAATGTTTACGAAGTGTGTGTGTGTGCTTTGGTCTCATGCTGCTCTTGTCCACCCACATTCGACATCGTGCGCAACACAGAATGCGCACTGGGAAGGGAAGAGATGAGAAGCAGGATTCTTTCCACTATCTAGACGCTTGTTTAAAAGGGCAACTCCACCGGAGGCCCTTTCCCCGAGCTCATAGTCTTTTCTAAGGATGGTATAATTAAGAATTTGTGTTTGTTTATTGGTTTTCAGATAAGTTTCCTGAAGGGCAAGTCATAAATTAGGATTTTGAAGTCATCAATTTTATTGTGAAAACCGTGGCAGTTCCAAGAAAGCAGCAGAGCCATGATCAAGTGATGTTAGGGATGATTGAGAGCTTGCTTTTAGTCCCCGTAGGTGTAAGTGGGGTACTAGGGATGTCATCATCATCCATGATATTGTCGGTAGAATCTAAATGCAGTATTGAGTCATCTATGAGCTTTTGTGAAAGGATCTTTTTAAGTCTTGACTTACTGTATTTTGCCTTATAGGCTGCAGTTTTTACTTCCTTGTACGTAGTATAAGGAAGTAATGTGATCCCGAAAAATTTTGGGGGCCAAATTTCGACATAAAAACCGATTTTGACTACCTCTAAATTTAATTTAAAAATTTTTTTCGATGCATCTCATCGTAGGCTAGCATGCACGATCATATTAACGCGTCTGCAACTCATTTTGACCAGTGGCGAGTCTACTGTGGCCAGTTTTTCCATGCCGTCTGTACGTACGTACGTATGTACGTACGTACGTACGTATGTATGTAACTCGCATATCTCAAAAACTATTGGTCGTAGAATGTTGAGATTTGATATTTAGGATTGTTCTATGATCTAGTTGTGCACCTCCCCTTTTGGTGGCAATCGAATGGATAGTTTATGTGCAGGACCGCCCAAAAGATTCGAAATACATTACGCTCTATGGGCCGAAATTCATTAAACTCGCCTAACTCAAAAGCTATTAGGCGTAGAATGTCGAAACTTCATATTTTGGATAGTTGTAACATCTAGTTGTGCACCTCCCCTTTTGATTCCATTCGACTGAATGGTTTATCTACAGGACCGCCCAAAAGATTCGAAATACATTACGCTCTATGGGCCGAAATTCATCAAAGCGTTTTTTAGAGGTATTGGGCTATTTCAAACGACTCAGAAGTGATATATGCTGTAAAGAGTTAGAAAATGAATTTCTCCATTAAAAAAAGTGTCTTTATCATTTATAGTTCTGCTACAGGAACACTCAAAAGATTTCCAATACATTACGGTCAATAGCAATTTTAGGGGCATTCATCCATTTCAAGCACAATATAGTCCTACCACATAAGTTAGGTAATGGTCCGACCACGGTCACGTGCCTCCCTCAAGAACTATGCCAAAAGTCGCCAAGCTTGGCGACTTTTGGTGTACGTGTGTGCATATTTAACTCTCAAATCTCAAAAACTATTATGAAATTTCATATATAAGAATGTTGTAACATCTAGTTGTGCATCTCGATTTTTGGTTCCAATCTACTGGAGAGTTTATTTACAGGACCACCGAAAAGAATTTCAGTACTATGGACATCTATGGACATCTTCATTATAATACAACTGTAGACAGTCATTGTTTGGTACATGCCCAAAATCTCGCCGTCTGTCCTCGACCTTGGCGAGTTTTGGCGAAATATCGCCAAATTTGGCGATAGTCAGTCATTTGGTCCATGGCCAAAGTATCGCCATTTGTCATCGTTCTTGGCGAGTTTTGGCGAAATATCGCCAAATTTGGCGATAATCTGTCATTATTTGGTTTATGCTTAAAATCTCGCCAAATGTCAGCGACATTGACGAGTTTCGCCTAAATATCGCCAAATTTGGCGCCAAAAATTATTTCCTATTTTGTATAACTCTAAAACTTTAACCCGTAGATTTTTTAACTTTATATTTAGAACTATTGTAATATCTAACTGTTTTCAATATCTTTTTTGACAGCAATCGACTGAGAATTTATTTACATGGTGAGCCAAATGACTTTGAATACATTGAGGTGTATAGATGCATTCAATTCATTGAAAGTCTGTGGTCAATGACTACTTTCGCTATCCCCAAAATCTCGCTGACTATCTTAAGTTTGTCGGCTTTTGGTGAAATATCGCCAAATATAGTGTCAGAAGGAAATCTTTCAAATTGAACTCAGCTTGGCGATATCGAAATATTTGGCTAGAAATCGCTAAACCTTACTATTATTGATATTTTATCTATTTCAAACAAATAAATTTAGAGGAAGTGCGTCGAAAATATTTTTGATCTAATGGACTTGCAAGGAAGTCATGTGTTGGACACATCAGATTTTTTTGATTAGAGGTCTATTTTGAGTGAAGTTGTTGCTTTCAGACTTCTTCTTTGATGTGCTTTTTTGTAGAGCTATGGAAGAATTATTTTGGGTAGAGGTTGAGTGTTTAGTTTTAGTAGTGGAAGTAGGTATAGAGCTTGCCCGTCTCTATACCTACAGGTTTATACCTACAGGCACAGGTTTTGGTGGCTCAGTTTGTATGGCAATTGATTTAACAGATTTGACTACTGCAGCATAGAACTGACCGGGTTTGGGTGTACGGGAGTTCATTACTTTACGGGCTTCTGGATATGACAGTCCTTGTGTGGCACGCAAGGACTGGATTTCTTTTTCAAACGACCATTTCGGGCATGAGCAGGAATAGGAAGGATGATCTTGTTTGCAGTTCACACATTTGGGTGGATTAGAGCAGGTTTCACTGTCGTGGCCGGAGGTCCCACAACGAGCAAAGGTTGGAGAACTACGACAGGAAGGTTTGGTATGGCCAAACTTTTGACATTGAAAGCATCGAGTAGGATTGGGTATGTAGGGTCTAACGGCACATGAGAGGTATCCTGCTTTGATATGGGAAGGAAGTTTAGGTGATTGGAAAGTCAGAATTATATGTTTGGTGTCCAGTGTTTGGTTATTGCATCGGATAGAGATTCTGCGAACTGCACAAACATTTTGGGATTTCAGATTTTCAAGGATTTCAGCCTCGGAGCAGTGTAATAGGTCAGGTTCGGATATGACGCCTCTTGATGAATTGAGTGTCCTATGAGGTGATACAGTGACAGGTTTAAGGCCGATAGTTTTTAATTGCATAATACTGTTTGCCTGTTTGTTATTAGTTACTTCTATTAAGATGTCGCCAGAGCGTATTTTTTTAATTTTAGCAACTTCTCCAACATTAGCAAGTATGGTTTTATAGATTAGAAATGGGGATGTTTGGTTAAGTTTCCGTCCTGACATTTTACGAGAAAGAATTTTGCGGGAATAGCTCCCTCAATGAGAGAGTTCGGAACGTTGACATTAGATAAGGAAAGTGTCGAATCCATGTTGGGGATTGGAAATTCGGACCCGACCGCACCGCCCACCACGGAGCCCAACAAGGGGATGCTTATACTTGCACCAGTGCTAGCCGGGTCTATACATGCAGAGTACATCCTGTAAGCAGCGTCCACCCTTAACGACGTGCCCAGCGGAAGATGACTCATGACAGATGACATAAAGACTATGTACAGGTGAAGTTCTAAAAGCACCGGAACAAATGCGTAGTGCAAAATGATGCACAGTGTCTAGTTTTTTTAGCACTGATTGACAGGCCGATGCATAGTCCATTTTGGAACGGATGATGGCACGGTAGATCGGCATGAGAGCATCACGCCCTGCCCCCCAGGATGTATTGGTTAAGACCTTTAAAATGTTGAGTTTTTTTTTCGCATTTTCTACGAATGAACCCCAAACTGAAATGCAACGTTTCGCTATTAAAAACAATGTATTTTTTAGTGTAAACCACAATACTCTTGCTTTTGAAATATTAAGAGCACTTTATTTGTTACAAATCAAATATTTTTCCAATTTTTTTTACTTGTTTTTCTTATACAGACTCTACATAATTGCTTCAATGAAAACACAATTTTTAATATCATTTAGTGAAAATTAAAAGTAGTAGAATCTGCATATCAATTTTCAGCTATGTTTTCTTTTCTTGGAGGCAATGATTACATGTGGAAATTAAATGTTCCTTGCAAACAAAATCTGCAGAGAAACTGCAGGTTCCATGATCTTTTATATCCTTATTTCTTAGGCAAAACTTTCATCCGTTATTTCAAACAGTTTTTGATTTCCTGTTCGTTGATTTTGTGACAAAAGGGCAATGATTTTTTTATTTGCATCTGTAGTTCACGAGTTTAGTTTGGGTTATCCATTCGGTTACTGTTGTAATCACTATAATAAGTGAAAGAGAGGGTCGTTGATGAAACATCTGTTTCGATGCAGAATTTGTAGATTTTTGTTACATAGCAAGATTTTTCTTGCATTTATTGCAGAAACATTCAAAATGGAATAAAAGATGACAAGAGGCCATCTACTTGTTTTTTGAGCAGTAGAATAATTTGCTGTCATTTCATCTACAACATCTATAGTTCCTTCTGTATGGCTGTAGAAAGTAATAATTTCTAGTTTCTTTGCATCTCCTGTGCCCTTATCAGTAGCATCATCATTATGTACAGTTGAAAAAAACATCACGCACTTACCTTTTGTAGAAGCATAAACTAATGTGGCATCTTGCTAAAATCCAAAAATAGATGAATGAGTTTCTCTCGCCTTACATATTTTAAAATCAGCTGGTATTTCTCTTTTATGCTTCCAAATTGTCCCGACAATTTAAATTTTTTCTGAAAGTAGTTCTTTCAGTAGGCCGTAACAAATACTTCAATTGAAAAGAAAACAAACTCACTGTATCAGTCAAGGGAAATATCTGGTCTGTGGGGCGAACGGAGAGACGCACAGGGTCATTCTATGACCCCAGTGATTAAGAAAACATGCATAAAGGAACAGAAAATTCCAGAAGTGCATTCTTACTAGTCACAAAAGGGAGATGGGAGAGATAAACTCAGCTACTGATAAAAAAAGGATTGAACAGGTGGATAGTTTTCCAGGAATCCCAAGTAGCCATGGGCTTGAGATCATAAAATGACCCCCCTGCATCCTGCCAGGTTAATCTTCAGTTACAAGAAATCAATATTTTTTTAACCTACAATGTAACTCATGCTTACCATTATTGGCAGAAGACAATTGTGTGATCAAATTTGGTAAATTCTGGTTTGTTTCTCAAGCAACCATTCCTCACAAATAAAGCATATTAAAAGACTAAGACAACTGAATATTGTTTTGGTTAAAATAGATGGATGGTTGGTTGGTTGATTGGAGTTTGGTGGCCCAAGATCCAAAAAGGATATACTCTGTGATAATGGAAGCCTCATTGGGCTGTGTAGGAAACCAAAAAATGACAAATTTATCTGATCTGATATAATGAAGCTAACAGTATCAGCAATTTTGATCAGAGCAGAATTATTTATTGAGTATTTCAGGGTTTCCTCTCAATCACATAACAAAATTTAAGGCCTTTCCAATAATCAAGTCTTTTGTGACTTTACTATTGTGAAATATACCATGCATTAATAGTCAAACTATCAAACTAATAACTATATTTAGCAAATAATTAAATCTTTTTAAATTAAGTGATTTAAAATTAATTTATAAATATTTTATTTTGAGTTTAATATTTAAAAAAGATAAAATAATAAATCTAATACATGAAAATTTTATACAAAATTTTATCTTTTAAATATTAAGGTTAAAACGGACCTTTAAAATTGTGTACATGAATAAGTTTTCTTACAAGTTTTTAAATGAAATCAATTAAGTTTAGAAAGAAAATTATACAACATTCAAAAGCATGAAAAGAAGGGAAATTACTTTTAATATTTTATCCTATTGCAGGTCATTTACAACGCAAACTATGAAGAGGCTACATTTTAAAAACACATTATTCATGTACGACATATACAGTACTACAAGTTTACATCATGAGCACTGTTGGCTTTATTTTACTTAAACATAGTTTTTGTAAATTATATTTCAATACATTTAAAATGTTTTAATGATGTGTGAAAAATGTTTATGATTTAATGCATTATGAAGATGGCATTATAAAAAAATAATAATAATCATACTCTAAATGTGTGAGTGACAGTGAAATCTTACTTCTTTCTTTCTTTCACAATGTGTTTTTGTATGATGCAATTCGCTTGCCACTTTGTGCAGAAGAATTGAAGTGTGAATTTTTTTCTACTTCTGTATTTAATTTTTTTTTATTTAGTACCTCTTAACTAATTTCTTTTTATGATATGCCTCCTAAACGAAATATGAGCTACACAGCTGCTTTTAAGCTTCAAGTTATCAGAACAGCTGAAGCAATTGGAAATCGTGCAGCAGGACGAGAATTTGGAGTCGACAAAAGATTCACTCGTCGACAGCAGTCAGAGAAACCAGCATTAGAAAATATGCGAAAAACAAAATGAGTGAGAAGGGGTGGAATTGTGCGCTGGCCCGAATTAGAAGATATTTTGTTAAAATGGATTTTAGAACAAAGAGAGAAGGAATTTTCCATATCCACAGTGAATATCCATCTACAAGCCAGAAAAATCGCCTCTAACATAAGGATTTTGAATTTTAATGGAAATCCAAATTGGTGTCACAGATTTATGGCACGAAAAAAATTATCTGTACGCAATAAAACAACGATCAGACAGCAGTTACCAGATGATTGGGAAGAAAAAAAAGTAATCCTTTTTACAATTCGTAAAGGAATTGATTATTCACCAAAATGTCAACGAATCCCAAATCATTAATATGGACGAAGTTACTCTGATTTTTGATTTCCCACCTAACCATTCGGTTAATAAAACTGGGGATAAAACATTTTCAATTGTGACTACTGGTCATGAAAAAACATTGTTTACTTGTGTGCTTGCCTGTGCTGCCAATGGGGAAAAATTGAAACCCCATGATGAGTTTCAAGCGGAAAACATTGCCCCAGGAGAATTTCCGAAATGAAGCTGTCCTACATTTCAACGAGAAGGGCTGGATGTGTGAAATGCTGATGCTTGACTGGATTCATGGACTAAGAGGCTTTAGGACGGTCATCGGGAAGCGGCAGACGGGAGAAACTGTGTCAGCCTCTGAAAGGAAAATATGCAACCCCCTTTTAATAATTAACGGCATGGGCGCCCTCTGACGACACACGGCGTAAGCATCTCCCGCGCGATTTCGAGTTTCCCGCTTCCCGCTATTTATTGTGATTTCGTTTTTTTGTCGCTGTCATTTTAGTTATTAGGAAGAAATTTTATAAATACAAAACGATAAATATGAGTGCATGTTTTGTACCAGGCTGCAAAACAGCTTACTACAGAAGCAAAAAAAAAGATGAAGGAAAAGAAATAAGAAAGATTTCTTTGTTTTCTCCTCAAGTAAGTAAATCACTCTCTTCCTATTTCTGCATTGTTAAAGTTTTAAATATATAAGCGACCAAAAATTTAGAGCAATTTATTAAATATTACCACACGCTAGTAAATTCAATCTCTAAACAAAATTATACATTTTATTTATGTAAATATATTTTTTTTCCCTTCTCTTCCCGTTAAATTAACGATCTAATCCAAAATTGTCAACTCCGATTCATTAGTAATTTATTACTTGAATGATGCATATGTTTTAATTATTTATGAATGGCCAGTTGATGGATAAGAAATCCCACTAAGCTGGGAAGTAAATATGAACATTTTACATTTCAGTTTTGAAAAAACTCCACCATTCATTTAGCATACATTTTTTGGTTGTTTCTCTAAATCACTGGAAAAATAAGGATTAATATTTGTTTTTGGAGAGGATATAAATCAAGTCAATTTAATTTTTGTAAACATATATGAAGAGCTTTTTCCTTAAAAGCTTTAATACTTATAATATTGTGTTGTTAAATTTTAGCTTTATTTATCTGCATTATTATATATATTTCATATATTATAATTTTTAAAAGTTACACAGGTTTAATTCATACACATATTTAACAATCAATTGATAGTTATGAATTTAATAATAAACTCCTCTAAAAAAACTAATTATAAATTAGTGTATTAATAATTATAGTTTACATAGTTGCTAAAAGGAATCAAGTTAACCCTTTTCATGCCACAAATGGGGTACTGCAAAGTAAAATTACTACTAATTACTATTGACTACTTTTGCTTGAATTGATGCATGTTTTAATTATTTATGAATGGCCAGTTGAGGGATAAGGAATCCCATTAAGCTGGGAAGTAAATATGAACAGTTTACATTTCAGTTTTGAAAAAACTCCACCATTCATTTAGCATACATTTTTTGGTTGTTTCTCTAAATCACTGGAAAAATAAGGATTAATATTTGTTTTTGGAGAGGATATAAATCAAGTCAATTTAATTTTTGTAAACATATATGAAGAGCTTTTTCCTTAAAAGCTTTAATACTTATAATATTGTGTTGTTAAATTTTAGCTTTATTTATCTGCATTATTATATATATTTCATATATTATAATTTTTAAAAGTTACACAGGTTTAATTCATACACATATTTAACAATCAATTGATAGTTATGAATTTAATAATAAACTCCTCTAAAAAAACTAATTATAAATTAGTGTATTAATAATTATAGTTTACATAGTTGCTAAAAGGAATCAAGTTAACCCTTTTCATGCCACAAATGGGGTACTGCAAAGTAAAATTACTACTAATTACTATTGACTACTTTTGCTTGAATTGATGCATGTTTTAATTATTTATGAATGGCCAGTTGAGGGATAAGGAATCCCATTAAGCTGGGAAGTAAATATGAACAGTTTAATTTCCATTTTGAAAAAACTCCACTGTCATTTTAGCATACATTTTTTGGTTGTTTCTCTAAATCACTGGAAAAATAAAGATTAATATTTGTTTTAGGAGAGGGTATAAATTAAGTCAATTTAAATTTGTAACCATATGTAAAGAGCTTTTTCCTAAAAAGCTTTTAATACTTATAATATTGTGTTAAATTTTATTATATATATTTCATATATTAATATTTTTAAAAGTTACACAGTTTTAATTCATACACATATTTAACAATCAATTGATAGTGTATTAATAATTATATTTTAAATAGTTGCTAAAAGTAATCATCAAGTTAACCCTTTTCGTGCCACAAATGGGGGGTACTGCAAAGTAAAATTTTAATATATCATAAAGCATTCCTTGTTACAGTTTTGCTAATTATTTGAAATATGTTTGTATACTATTACTTTATCTGGATCAATCCAATTATTTTTTAGAATGTGGACAGTCTTAAAAAGTGGGCAGAAGCAGTCTCGAGAACGGACAAGCAGATGTCCTTGAAAGATAAAGTGTGTGAGCTGCATTTTGAGGATGCAAACATTATTCGCTACTTTGAACATAATTTGAAGGATGGAAAAAAATTCATAATGGAAAGAGAACGTCCCATATTGAAGCTAGGTTCAGTCCCGACAATTTTTCATCCTTCAGATAATTTGGTGCAGAAGAGGGCAAATTATCCATCATTAAGTAATGGAACCCTCCAAAAAGCTGAAATTATTGTGGAAGACCATCCTAGAATTTCTTCACTAACTGTCACGGAGTCAACTGATTTCACTTTTCCCACCTGCTCAACATCAACAGATTTAACTTACCAAAATTTGATCAATATTATTCACCAAGTGAAAATTCCTGATTCTTGGGGAATATGTAATATCTCAGAATCTGGGAAAAAATCAACTATTTGCATAAAGTGGGATAAGTACAAGCCTGAAAGATGGTTAATCATAAATGAGGACTTAAGTTTAAAAGTAAGTTTTAACACTTTTATAATTTTATAACTTTTTGAGGGGGATGAGGGAAAAATAAATTCTATTAAAATGGAGCCTCATTCCCAAGACTTTCTGAATTTTGTCTAAGATTAATTCCTACTTTTTTGCAAATGACTTAATAAACTGACTGATTTTGTAAAAGGAAAGATCATACTTCTTGAGTTCTATAATTCTTATTCATTTATTTATTATTTTTATTCTTTTTTTTCCCCATTCTCCTTAAGGTATTTCTTAAAGAGAAAGAAGTCGAATTTGAAGAAAAACTAGTTAAATCTGTTGATGACATTAATGTATCTTTGAAGAAAATTGATGGTTATGTATTGTGCCCAGGAATTAATGATGAGTATGTCCTCTATTCCTGTATTATTCAAATGTGTGCATTTCTATTACCATTATTTTCATGTAAGTTAATATAATTTTTATTTTTTAAGAAAAATGTCAACCTGTCAGAATTTTTTTCATCTGATTGCCAATTCCCCGGGACGGAAAAGGATATGGTGCAATGAATGCACATTGATGAGGAAAAAACTTTCTTCTAAATCCAACAAAGAAACCTCACAAAAAAGGAAGTATTCAATGTACTATAAGTTGCAAGCGTTCAAAAGAAAAAACTCACGTCTGCAATCAAAAGTAAGTCAGTTGCTTATCTGTGACTAAAATTTGAATTTACATATTTTATGACAATGCAGACAATACACACACACAAACTAGATAAAAAATATATATATATATATATATATGATACAACTGTAAAGAGTATTCGGTGGCTATGGTGATTAAAAACTACATAGCAACAGAGTCAAACATGTTTTTATACACCATTTAATAATTGAACCACAAAAGACATTGAAGCATTATTTCCCATATTAAGCTTCGCTACAAATGGTTTTATTACTTGAAAATTGCATAATTCAAAATGAAATACAGTTTACAATTATAAATTTTAGTTAAGTATTAAAAAAAAAGTCAGTTTTAGCACAAAGTGTACTTTAGCAATTTCACCGGCTCATCAACACCTTATAAGTAAATATTAACAAGTTTTTTTTTTTTTTTTTTTTTTAAAGAAGCTTTTCACTTTAATTACCATGCAATACTGAATCATCTTAATTCCCTTTACTACCATTTACAATTATGCCAGATATTTTTGACACACCATGTATATATATATATACACATTCATTTTTATACTTATTATTTTCGATTATGGTACTGCAACAAATGCTTGAAAAAACTAAAAAGCAATGTGCTGCTGCTAAGGAGGAAGCTGTAGAAGAAGCTCTCAATATGCTTCCAGACACGCAAAAAGAAGCAGTACGCACTTGCTTTAATGCTGCTAAATTAAATAGCAAAAAAAGTATTAGGTATACTCTGAAATGGGTGTATGATTGTTTGCTATTAAGAATAAAAAGCAGAAAAGTGTATGAGCATTTGCGTACACACAATATTTTAATGTTGCCAAGCATTGGTACATTAAATAAGTACATCAAAAATATTAGAGGTGTGTACGGCTTTCAAAAATCGTTATTTGACTGCCTTAAAAAGAAATCAACTGATATGGATGTTACAGAAAGACGAGGTATATTTTTGTATTACTTGTCTCATTTCAGTATTTTTGTCCTTTTTCAATTTGGTTTGTTTTTATGTTTTGTTAAATTTAGACTGCTTTAAGACATCATTTTAACCTGTTCTCATTTATTTCTTTACTTTGACATTGAATTGTTTATGCCATCTAGTGAATTTTTTATTTGTTTCTTGCCATCTTAATTACCATGTAGAATAATTTGATATCTGTTAGACAGATCCCATTTCTGTTCTAAAAATGGAAATTCTTTTCTTTTCCCCCTTGGTTATAAATCTGAATATATTTATGCTTTTCCCTTTTAACCTCTACAATTCACATTCATTTAGACTTACTTATCACTTAGTTTTGATGTTATGTAACCATTTTCAAAATTAACCAATCGCTGCCTGTTTGCTTGAATCCAACTGGGCTAGAATTTAATGAGCTCAGTATTTAGCCTTGTTTTGACCAAGTGTATGTTGTTGCCAGTGCAAAAATTTCCTTGACATTTACAAATTTCTAACACTAGCTCTTATTCTGCATTAAATAATTTGTATGCATTTTCTATGCTAGCCACTATCAAACCCCTAGATTTACATGTATAATATAGATATAGTATTTTATATAAATAAAAATTAAATCCATTTAATGTTTTTGTTTCAATCACAACTCAAGTATTTATGAACCTGTGGAAATTAAAATTACTTTTATACAAATTATCTAATTTAAAAATAGTTAAAATAAAATTAATTTTTTAGGGTCTTTGTTACTGGATGAAATGAAATTAGCTCCGGCAGTTTCATTTAAAAAAAATTCTCTGGAAGTACAAGGTTTTGTTGACCTTGGTCAGCATACACCGGACAACTAAAGTCAGAGAAAGGTGATCATGCCCTTGTCTTTATGTATCAGCCATTTCGAGGGACATGGGTGCAAGCTATAGCTTGCTTTTTGAGCAAAAATGCAACTCCAGGTATGCAAACTGTGTCTCGATTGCTGCTTCTCTAATCCCTTTTTTAATTAATCTAATTCAAACTGTTTAATTTTTACATATCTACCATAGGTAAAATATTACATCACATGATAGTAGAATGTATCATTCTCCTGGAAAATGCAGGCTACTATGTTGATGCCATTGTGAGTGACGGGGCAACTTGGAATAGGAGCATGTGGAAAGCATTTGACTTGAATAAAAATGAAATCAGCAGCCCCCATGTTTGTGACAGCAACAGGAGATTATGGTTTTTTTCAGACTTTCCCCATCTGATAAAAAACATGAGAAATACAATAACAGAGAAAAAATATTTCTTGGTACTATCACCGATTTGTTTGTCGGTTTACTTATTGCAACTTTCTGTAATTTCTAATCATTAATGAAAGTGTTTTATTGATTATTTTAATTTAATTTTTTAATCATATTTTAGATGCCAAATGGTCCACTACATTTAAGTTTTTGGGAAGAACTTATGAAAATTGAAAATACTCAGACATTCAGCTTGAAAGCATGCCCCAAATTAACACCTTCACATATACATCCACAGCCATTTCAGAAAATGAATGTTGCTATGGCATTCCAAGTATGTGTATATGAAAAAATACTGTAATTTTATCATTTTCCTTCCGAATGTCTATTCTGAATCCTTCCTTCTTTTAGTTCTTCAGTAAAACAGTTGCTGCAGCTATGGAGGTGTATAGTACTGTTCATGACAGTTTAAAGATGTGCGGCAGTACTGTCAGTTTCATTAGAAAAATGGATGAACTCATCGATATAATGAACTCCAGAACACCATCATCTGCACTAAAACCAAATTCATCAGGAACCAAGGTATACATTTTCCTTATAAATTTGTAATAAATAAATATTGAAATTGTGTGTATTCAAATACAGTTATATCATGGAATTATTTTTAAAAGAAAAATAATGTGAAAAATCAATACGAGTACATATGAATGATAATCTGTACAATAATATTTTGTTGCTGTAAAGCATTTTATTACTAAACAGCATTTATGCTCCTTCAATTTGTAGGCAATTGAGGAGTTTTTAGACTTTTTTAGTAGATGGGAAATGGAGGCAAAAATAAAAGACCACCACTTTTTCTCAGATTCTACATCATATGGCTTAAAAGTAAGTCTAAAAGCAACTCTAGAGTTATTAAGCTTCCTATGTGAAAAGATGGACTATAAATATTTGATGACAGCAAGACTTAACCAGGATGCTCTAGAGGTTCAGTATTTTTTTTTTTTTTTTAATAAAATTTGCACTTTCTATCTTACCATGTTTCTGTTATTGCTACTTTTATTATTTTGCTTATTATTATTATTACTTATTGTTTATTATTATTACTTTGCAGAGATTTTTTGGAATAATGCGAAATTCTTGTGGATCCAATGATCACCCTGATCCCTCTACCTTTTTGACAATGTATCGTCTAATTGGGACATATTCACTGATAAAACCCCCCAAGAGTGGAAATGTTTCTGCCACGGATATATTAAACACCTTAATTAAAGCTCACGATGGAGATGATTTTGAAAATCAAAAAAAGAAGTACCATGAAGTATTGGATGCAATAATTGATAATGGTAAGTTATCTACACCCAGCACTGTTGATATGTCATGTGAGTCTGATCACTCATACAATGATGTAATGTCATCAGATTTTGTTATTGATTATGTTGCGGGTTATGTTGCTAGAAGAGTAACAAAATTTTCATGCTGTCATGAGTGCCAAAATTGTCTTGTAGACAATTCCAATTTAAACCCTTTTATTGAAAAAAAAAGTAAGGGTGGTCTTTTAAAACCATCAATACAGTTGCATAACCTTATTTCCGTCATTGAGAGAGCTACTTTAGCTGTGCTGAATAAGACAAAAGTTAACATCAACACATTGAATGATATTTTAAAACAGCTGGAGACATCATGCATACCTTTATTAGGATGTAGAGTGCATCAAACAGATTTTACAAAAAAAATTTTAAATTTTTATTTAATAACAAGGATGCACTTCATATGCACTCGAGAAAATGAAATTGATGATGCAAAAGCAAAGAAAACTAGGCATTTTAGAAAAATGGCTAAGCTAACCTAAACATGGCTTTTTGTGTATATGCAGGGATCGATCCAGGAATTTTTTTTTTTCAGGGTCCCATTTTTGTGAAAACTGTATTTTTGTGATTTTCAATATCTATTGTGAATTTTTATAAAATTAATCTTAAAATAGTTTACAAAACAAATAATAAAATATATGGTAAAATGCCAATGAAGGGTTGTTTTAATCGATTGTATATTTTTGAAGGGACTGTTTTAATCTATTATAATTTTGTAAAGGGCCTATTTTAATTGATTGTAATTTTGTGAAAGGGCTGTTAAACAGACCCGAATTTCGTCTGCATCGATCTCCCATATATATATTGTTTAAAATTTATCACTTTTTATTTGTTCAATGTTTAATGATCATGCATATGTTTTCTTATGTAGTTATATTTGTAATTTTTGAATATGCCATTAATCAAAAGATAAGGAATCTACTTAAAAATATTTTTTTTCTTTATAACTTAATCAAAGTTACATGAATGGAAGTTTATACTAATAAACTGAAATAATATATATATTACATGTATATTTCTATTTATTTTCTCTGTACAAATCTACCACTCAACATTAGTTTCCAAAGTCTGCATGTCTGTAGTCTTGCAGTGAAGATTGATTTACACACAGTTAGAGAAAAAAAATTACACACTATAGCACCACATTCATGTACTCCTATATCATTCTTGCCTTTATTTACTTTTAGAAACTAAGTAATGTGAACCAAAACTTTATGCAATTCATGTTATTCTTAAAAAAATAAATACAACACTGTTAATGTTGTTCATAGTTCGATTCTGCGCATGTTACAAATAGTGAAGAGAAAATTAATTTAAATATAGAGGTTGTAAATAACCTGGTTGAAATTACTGTCCTTTTATGTTCTCTTATATGACCACTTTATGCTTTTTCTAAACAACTTATGGTGACATGTAGCCAAAAAAAAAAAAAAAAAACTATTTCATGCATTTATTTATTTTTAGGCAAGTTGTCTTAATTTTTAAAGTTTTCACAATTTAATTAGTATTTTTGTGAGAAAAATCATCTGTTTATAATGCATCTTACTTAGAAAGTTGCAGTTCTTATCCCTTGGTATAATATAAAAGTGTGACTTGCATTTAATTTCACAAAACTTAATATGTACTTTGATTTTCTGTTAAATTTATAAATTTTGAATCTTTTTAAAATTTCTGCTGCATATAAATGTATGGGCTAAATGAAACCAAGGAAAATTATTTGTCTCCAGTATTCTGTTTTAACTTGCATGGGTTATTCTGTAACCAAGATAAAACTATCTGTGAACTTTTATTTATTTTGCGTAGTCTTTTATAAATGCATGGGTTGTATATAACCAGGATAAAATCACTTATTTATTTTTATTTTAATAAACTTAGCTCTTTTAGGTGAAGGTTGTTTTAAATATTGAAGTTTTATTAATTATAAATTATACTCTTAATTATTATATCTTGCATGTCTTGGATGTGCATGGGTTACTTATAACCAGGACAAAATCACTAAAGTATTTTTCTTTGATGAACTGTCTGTTTAATGTGAATGCTTGAAGTTATATCTTATTTAACAAATTACAGACAAATATACATTGCCATAATTATATCATGTAAATTTGTCTCTGCAGTATTCAATGTTAATTGCATGGTTATTAACCAAGATAAATTACTATGAACTTTATTATTTTTGAATTTGTTCTTAGCTGAAGTGTGTTAAATTGAGTTTACTCGTATAATTATACCTTATTATTATTTTTCTATGCTAGCAACTATTAACAGTTGTATAGTTATACTGTACAATGCTGGTATTTAACCAGACAAATCACTATTATTTTCTTATGAACTGTCTATTATGTGAATGCTTGAAGTTTCATTGTTTATCCAGACAAATATACATTGCCATAAATTATAATCAATGTAAATTTGTCTCTGCAGTATTCAATGTTTTAATTTGCATGGGTTATTATGTAACCAAGATAAAATTACCTATGAACTTTTATTTATTTTTATGAATTTTGTTCTTTTAGCTGAAGGTTGTGTTAAATATTGAAGTTTTACTCGTATTAATTATACTCTTAATTATTATTATTTTTCTTAATGTCTTAGCAACATATTTAACAGGTTTGTATTAGTTTAGTACTGTACAAATGCATGGGTTATTTATAACCAGGACAAAATCACTAATTTATTTTTCTTTTAATGAACTGTCTATTGATTGTGAATGCTTGAAGTTTCATTGTTTATGCCCAGACAAATATACATTGACATAAATTATAATCAATGTAAATTTGTCTCTGCAGTATTCAATGTTTTAATTTGCATGGGTTATTATGTAACCAAGATAAAATTATCTATGAACTGTTATTTATTTTGCTTCGTCTTATACATGCATGGGATGTGTATAATCAGGACAAAATCACTAATTTATTTTTATGAATTTTGTTCTTTTAGCTGAAGGTTGTGATAATTATTGAAGTTTTACTCGTATTAATTATACTCTTAATTATTATTATTTTTCTTAATGTCTTAGCAACATTATTTAACAGGTTTGTATTAGTTTAGTACTGTACAAATGCATGGGTTATTTATAACCAGGACAAAATCACTAATTTATTTTTCTTTTAATGAACTGTCTATTGATTGTGAATGCTTGAAGTTTCATTGTTTATTCACAGACAAATATACATTGACATAAATTATAATCAATGTAAATTTGTCTCTGTAGTATTCAATGTTTTAATTTGCATGGGTTATTATGTAACCAAGATAAAATTATCTATGAACTTTTATTTATTTTTATGAATTTTGTTCTTTTAGCTGAAGGTTGTGATAATTATTGAAGTTTTACTCGTATTAATTATACTCTTAATTATTATTATTTTTCTTAATGTCTTAGCAACATATTTAACAGGTTTGTATTAGTTTAGTACTGTACAAATGCATGGGTTATTTATAACCAGGACAAAATCACTAATTTATTTTTCTTTTAATGAACTGTCTATTGATTGTGAATGCTTGAAGTTTCATTGTTTATTCACAGACAAATATACATTGACATAAATTATAATCAATGTAAATTTGTCTCTGTAGTATTCAATGTTTTAATTTGCATGGGTTATTATGTAACCAAGATAAAATTATCTATGAACTTTTATTTATTTTTATGAATTTTGTTCTTTTAGCTGAAGGTTGTGATAATTATTGAAGTTTTACTCGTATTAATTATACTCTTAATTATTATTATTTTTCTTAATGTCTTAGCAACATATTTAACAGGTTTGTATTAGTTTAGCACTGTACAAATACATGGTTTACCTATAACCGGGAGAAAATTACTATAAATTAATTTTGCTGATTTTGCTTTTAAACATCTAAAAATTGTGTTTTAGCAGGATTGTGTAATTTTTTGAAAAATATTTTACAAATGTGTGTGTGTGTTGCTATGGGGAAATTGTTACTTTAGTTTTATTGTTTAGCCCAAGTTTACATTAAAGATTTACCTTTTATTTAACCATGTTTGTATCATTTATTTCAGCTGTATAAATGTGCTTTTCACATTTAAAAGGATAAAATTGTTGAAATATTTTCTTTTCTTTTTTGAAGACTATTCCATTTCTGCAACTTATTTAATGCACTGTGTCTTCATGCAGGGTTACTTCAAGTGGTAAATATTAAAAGTACAAGGTAATGTTATACATGAGTAAACATGTATTCTCCATTTCTGCAATATAATTTGTAATTTTACCTTTATTTTTTTATTATTCTGATTTGGTTCTAATTCATGTTCAACTTGGTAATGTTAAATTATAAAGTAATTAATTTCTGTTGATATGCCTTAATATTTTTTAAAATAATGTGATTTCTGTTTTTTCTTTCTAATATAACATTCTTTTTTTCTTTTCTTAAATGCCTGATGAGTGCTTGTTCAATGCAGCTGTATATTTTAAAGCAGCAGCATATGTACTTGCATTTTTCTGGCTCATAAAATAGGATGAAGAATTTCTGTGAAATGAAGTTTCATAATTACAAGATCATCTTATCCTATTCAGAATACAATGTTTGGTCCAGATCTGACGAACAGTGAGGCACCTAGAGTGAACATCATATATTTAGGACATGTAATACAATGTAAATGGTTTTCATATATTTGTGTGTTTATATATGGTATGTGTTTGGTTTATTTGTTTTAATGTAAGAAATGCTGAAGTGTGAAAACAAAGAATCCACTCTTCTTAAGCTACACAAAGTTCTTATTTCTCCACAGGCAGGCAGGAAGTGTAAGTTCTCTTACTTTCTCCCTGTATAAACAGCAGGAAATTTTTGCAGCTAAAGAAAGATGGGTCCTTTGTACTACCCAAATCATTCATACTAAATTTTATTGACAAAGTTCTTTCTTAATGTTATAATTTTACTTTACTACTTCAATTTATACAACTTTGATGTTCGATTAAAACAAAATGGAGTAACCAATTATGGCTTTTAAATCTTGTTGTCGAATATAACTTATTCTTGTAACTGTTGCTCCAATAAGTGAGATTCTGATAATTCAATAATTAATTTTATTAATTGATTTTAGACAAATAGGTATGAATCGGATTAATCTGCTAGGTATGATTCCTTCAAGTTCTGAATATTTAACAATTATTACAGCATATACATTAAAAAGCTGTGAAAACTATAATTTATTTGCTTACAATAATGAACCAATTTTTATTTAAAAAATTGCTTGTGAAATAATTTTTAAATTCAGTTTAGAGTGAAAAATATTAAATCCATTTCTTAAGTTAAATAAAATACAGTAGAAGTCCAATTATCTGAATGGCTTTCCGAATTTTCTAAAGTAAAAAAAATATAAAAAAGAATTGCGAATAGCAGTAATTAGAATTACTGCTATTTGCAAAATAATGATTCTGTCTATGTGTGCTATTGTCCTTCCCTCCTCTTAAAAAAAACCTTGGTTTCATAAATTTTTTCAGCTCATCTCTCGATAACTTGAATTTTTTTTCCATAAATACTGTAGAATTTTTTTTCTTAAAACAAAAGATATTCCAAAAAATAGAAAAGCTATATTCACAAATTACAGTGGTGAACTTCGCATGAGCTTTAAAATGAAGTGATTTAAAGATGGCAGTAACAAAATGGAATTTAATGACTTTGTCATCGTATACAGTACAGTAACAGTGTGTGTGGGGCGACAATGATATCATTGTTGAAATGAAAGATTCTTGTAAAGAAGAAGAAGAGAATGAAGAATTCGGCAATTTACCAAAAAACAAACAAGCGCTTTCTGCAGTGAACACTCTTAGGAGATATGTTGAGAGTCAGCCAAATATGTCAGAGGACACATTTAAAGCCATTGTTGACTTAGAAAGTGAAATAGATAAAATTTTATCCTCATCTCTGAAGCAAACAACAGAATCTTTTTTTCAAATAAAATTGTGAAAAGTGTACATTAGAATAAAAATTGATTACTATTTAAAAAGGTATGTAAGAAAGCTTTTATCTTTATTCTGCTATTGATTGCATCGTATGTTTTTATTATTAGTCTTTTTGTCTTTCCCTTCAATTTCAAGATAGCGAGGCTTGACTGTATTAGCAATAAGTCAGTGATTAGTGCCGTGTTGCAATAAAAATTTTAGATGTACATTAAAAATAAATTTGAAAGATTTGCGTTGTGTTCAAAAGTTAACGGCAAAGCACCAAAAATAATTAACCCGAACCCCAGGTTACGGTTGGAATTGCCTCAGCTGAAAGGAAATTGGTGTGTGTGAAGCTAGCACAGACAATAATGAGACATTTTTGCAAGAATAAATTCACATTTATTTTAAAAAATTTGGAAACAGGATATAAAAGTTAATGAACACTATAAACAAATGGCACAGCTGCTGTATAGAAATTATCTATTGAAACCAGGATCGTGAGAACAAGAAATACATTGTATTCGGCAGCAAATTTTCTCTATTGGCTTACACATTTAAATAAATTTAATACCTCTAGATCTAAGGTAACTAAATGGTTGAACAAGAGGGTAAGGGATTGCATCACATTTAAATTAGTTGAATTTTTGTTGCTGGAGCCTGTGTCCAATGTCATCATGTTACTCAAATACATTCTTATCTTAAACAGAAAAAAATCGGGTAGATTGCCCGCAACATAGACAGTTTAATAGCAGCAACAGTCTCAAGCACTAGAACATTATTTTGCCCACTAACACACATATTAATAATCTCAGATACTGATCAGCATTTGCTAAGGTTTATAATTTTCAGAAGTGGTAGACTACAAGATGATGCAGAAAAAAACAAAACTTATGAGAGGCCTCTCTAAAGGTTATTGAAAAGATCGTTTACACATGATAATTAGAAATATGCACTCAAAATAATACTTATGGCAATAAATACATTCTTGCAAAAAAAAAGGATTTGACGTTTTTTGAAAAAAGAAAAAATAACAAAAAAAAAGGTGCAGCTAAAATAATAATAATAATAAAAAGAAACGAGGGGACGGAGTACTAGATAAAAAACAATGTTAAGGGGGATGTGGGACATGACGCGTGACGCCAAAATGACGCACGGAAGGCTACCATGGAATGCATCCATACGGACGGCAGCATCTCGATGGGGGACCTGGGCAGGTGAGCACAGCTTCTACAGATCGGTCTTGTGAGATGTAAAAAAAAATGCGAGGAACGAAACTTTACAGTTCAGTCCAGCATCAGGATTATGTCCACGTTGTTGGTCAAAGGGCAGAATCCATCGGGATTGGAAAGAAAATAAAGATGTCACCCGTGTCTCTCCTGGGGCTAGGACTGCTAACTTTTGCACTCACTCTACATGGCGTGGCTGGTGCACAGTTCCTCGTCGGAATCTAAAACTTTTGGGCGAAGATCAGATGTCAAATGGCCGCACTCGTCACTGTATCTTTTCCATCGCTGCTGGTCCAGTGGACACGTCCCGTAGTAGCTGGTCTACTCTTCAATTAACATGGTTGAGCCTTCTGTTTCAGAGGCTCTCTATCTTCCTTTTCAGAAAGGGAGGACCAAAAAAAAAAACGTGCGCTCACAAGCTCTCTCCGACTTCAACTGACTGATCGCGTCACCTTCCCTCCAGCCACGCTACTAAGCGGGCGGCCCTCTCAGCGATCGGCCCTCTCAGTAATCAGCGATCGCCAGCTTGTTGGCGTCCTTCGAGAAAGTTCCAGACCAGACTTACGCGGGAAGAATGCATCGAGTGTGAAAGGGCGCACGCGGCTAAAAAAAATGGCGGTCGGTTTCAAGATGGCGAGAATTTGAAACGTGCATTATTCGAAACAACAACAAAAAAAAAAAGGCGATTGACCGAAACAGTACCTAGGCTGGAAAAATAGTCAAATCGCACGGGGAAATGCTCAAAATTAAGAATTATTCCTTACTAGGACCGAACTCTATCCAAAATATTAGTAAAAGAATAAAACAAAAGGAAAACATTTAAATTTAAGTAAATATCTTAGGATTTAGCTTCAGAAGTAGGAAGGGAAAAAAAATATGGGGTCACCAAATTGGTACCATAGAAAAACTGATTTAAGGCAAAACATAATAAATAAAGTGAATTAAGCAAATATTAAAAGAAAATATTTAAGGAAGCATTAAAGATATATCATTATTAACATAACTTAAAAAAAGGGGTAAAATACTCATTAAAAGATAGCAAAATTATTGTAAGTTATTGAAAAAGAAACACTTGTTGTAAAACTTATTATTAAAAAAAGCAAAATCACTTGAAATAAAAATGGGTTGATTGTAAAACTTATTATTAGAAAAATGCAAAGTAACTTGAAATGAAAATAGGTTGATACCACACAACATTAGCAAGATAATCCCGGATGAAAATGATGTAAATTCTCATTAAAGTATTTGAATTCCAAAAGCATAACAGAGACACAGAGCCGAGTGGTGGCGAGTTTAGGAAACACTTGAAGCCTCACACTTAAAAATGCCCCCTCCCCTGCACTTTTTCCCACTTACAACGATCGCTTTTTAAATAATGAGAAAGAACAGGTTAATCATGGGTTGAGTATTAAAAATTAAAAGAATAACCCATTTTTGATAATATACTTCATCATATTAATTTTTCTTACCTTCACATTTATTTGGATCCACCACTAAGTCAAACACACTTAGAGTAAGAATGAAGCTACACTTTTCAGCTTAGAGGCTTAGGGGCTTATAATCGAGATTCTGTGGTATATACATCAGGGCTGGAAAAATCTATTGCCTGACATGCCCGGGACATGTAAAATTTTCGGCCAGGCATGCATTTGTTTAAGCCACATGCATATATTATTTTAGGTTATATGCCCGACTGGCCATGTAACTTTTTGGAGATTTTATATATAATTTTTTTAAAAACTAGTTTAATGAATCTCTCATGTTTGATTTTTTTACATGCTCGATCGGGTATGAGGAAAAGAAAAATACATGCCCCGGGCATGTCGGGCAATAGATTTTTCCAGCACTGTTTTCATCCCTGGCTTTAAAAAAGTTTGAAAATTTTCTGATCACTACGCTCTCATAAATCAGGGCCGTAACCAGAGTGGGGGCTACAGCGGGGTATACAGTAGACACCGGTTATAACATAATCTCACAGGACCTAAAAAAGTAGTATGTTTTAGCCGAAGTACGTTATAAGCAGTACCGCTGGTAAGATTCAATATTACACAAAAAGTAGGCTCATAATTTCAGTGTAATATGTGTTTTAAACAAGTCTGATTTTTTAAAATTTAAATTAAACAGGGAAAATTCTTTATTACTTATAATTTTTATAGAGATAAATAATCTGTAATTTTCTTTTGTTTTAAATGGGCAAATGCTACTTTAAAAATACCATTTTGGATATTCATAAGACTTTTGTAGAGTCTCTGCATCATCACTGCAGCATTCAAAAAACCGTGCTAATGTTTTTGCAGCATTTAATGCATCGGATATGCTTGGTATAGGCTCCTCTGTTTCTTATTCACTGTCATCAGAATCATTATAGATAGGGCTTTTCAGGAGGCATTTACATTGATGAATGACAAATAAAAACATAGTCTTGTTCTTAGCCGCACCTAGCAGGCGAGAAAGATAAAAGATTGCTCTGTTCATTTATACACAATTCATCGCGCTAGAGAATCTGAAAACTGACAACGAGTGTTTTTGAAGGTACTACTGAAATTTCAGAGAACAAGGAAATAAAATTCTTAAAAAAAGCAAAATTAAATTTGTGGTACAAAAAGTACGTTATAGCCGGAGCGTGTACTTACCAAGACGGATTAAAGGGGGGGCGGAGGGGGCAACTGCCCCCCCCCCCGAGACACAAGAAATTAATGCAAAAGATCCTATTTTACTTCCATAAAATGGACGTATATGTCAATCTTCTAACTAATCGCCCCCACCGACAAACGAACCCCCCCCCCTCCGAGAAACTTGCAATAATCCGCCACTGGTACGCTTTAACCGAAGTTAAATAACATTATAAATATAGGACTTCAATCAGGACCTAGCTTCTACGTACGTTATATCCCAGGTCTGTTATAACCAGGGCTCACTGTATTATAAGTTACAGAGGAACATAGGAATGAGGCCCCACTCTTTTGGGCCAGTACAGACAGCTGTGATCTTGGCACAATCCTAATGTTGCCAAGCAACCTCAGTGGATAATATAATCCATGTGTACAACATACACATTAAATTTTGAACACATGCACAGATCGCAGGCAGCAATTAACAACTAAAGCAGAAAGACTATCTGACCTGAAGAGGAAAAAAAATAACCCTAGCACAGTCTTCTGGAACATTTTAAAGGTCCATTTACTGGGAGTAACATGCATATATCAAGTATAACTGTTTGGCTTGATTTTGAAAAATGGAGAAAATGTAAACAGACTTCAAAACTGTCTCACTTTTATTAGAATATATTTATAACCCTTAATTAATTAAAGTTTATGTTTGAACTGAATTCAGCAGTAAGTACAGCAAACTCTATATACAAAGTCTCCAAAATGAAGTGACATATATTTATATAATTATTGACTTTCATAGATAAAGGCTAGAACCTCCAATCTTAGGAACATCCTGTTGAAGCCTTTTTCAAGGTAAGTGGCAAGATCCGTGGGCAAGATAAATCTATCAAAAGCAAGAACTTATAAAAAGATTTGCACCAATGCACTGAAATGTACATTCTTTTTAACAGCCATTATAAACATAGATAAACAAGATAATATGAATATTAATTTCTTCATTTGCTCACGCAGTTTTCACATTTTTGTTAATATATATGTTTATAATCAGTTTGGGACAACACACTAATATATATAATACTGAAGGTGAAAATATATTCTCCGTATAGCGTTTACCACAATTAAAACGATATATTTACAACTTTAGTAATTAGGCTTTTTTATAAAAAAAGCGTTTATATATTTTTTTTATATATATATATTTGTGCATGCACGAGCTGCAGACACGTTTTACAAGTTATAAATTGAATATTTGCGAATAATATAAGTTTAGAATAATGGAAGTTGCGAATAATATATTCAGTAGGATAAAATTAATTTAGATTGAAGATATAGTTATCAAAATTTTCAGTACATTTTTTTAATAGATGGAACGATTACATTTTTCAAAGGTTGCTGAAAACGAAATCTACGATTAAATAAAAGCTTACTGTTTTCAAATGATAAGGCGATGTTAAATAGAAAAACTATTTGACATTTTAAAAACATTAACCTTTTTTTTCTTTTGAAAACTGCAAATGGAAATCAACAATCGGTCCGTGGTGTGCTTCCGTTGATATTTGTTTACGTTTTAGTAACAAGCACACGACGCATGCGCCAAAAAATTAATAAGTACGACTCCCAGCGCCACCTTTTTGGCAGATTTCATTTAGTTCTTTCACAATGCTTGGATGATTGTCCTGAACCCTCTTAGTCCATGACTGGATTAAAGAAGTCTGGCGCAAGTGGAAATGGGCTTTTTTCCAGCCAAATTCTTAGAATGGATTCAATGCGGGCACATTTACAGGATTAAGTAAAAAAAGAGGTGAAAAGTGCTTCTGCTTCTTTGACAGTTATTTCAGGTGGACTAACAAAAATACTCCAACCTCTGGATTTAAGCATTAACAAAAGTTTTAAAAGCCTTGTTCGGAAACACTGGGAGTTGTGAATGGCAAGCGAAAGCCACTCCTACACGAAAAGTGTAAAACTAAAGAGAGCATCTTGTAAAGAAATAGCTTGGTGGGTGTCCAAAGCCGGGAAGGAAATATCCCCAGACATCATTATATCGTGTTTTTCCAAGACTGAAATAGTTTGTAGTTCCATTAAGGAAAGTCCTTATGAAAATGATGTTGGTGTGACGAGTGATGAAGATGATGCTGGCTCTGAATTAGATGAAGAATTCCTTCACTTATTTAATTCAGACAGTGACAGCAGTGAATTTTAAGTGGATGTGACCCACAGATAAAAAGCTTGCAAAGTGGATGCGACCCATTGATAAAAAGCGTGCAAAGTACATGCGACCCACTTAAGCGTGCAAAGTGGATGACACCCACTTAAAAAAACATGCAAAGTGGATGCTAACCACTAAAAAAACATGGTGCACCATGAGAAGAAGGGTCCGCGTCCTGCGCTCTGGATGGTTAAAATTAAGCACGATCTACTAGTGGTGGGTAAAGTCGGTCCTTTTGAGGATCCGGTCCGTACGGATCCGCTCCTCTGAAGGACCGACTCCTTCGGACCCGGTCCTTTTGGATCCGCTCCAAGCAAAAGGAACGGGTTCGGACCCGTTCCTTTCGGTCCGAAATCGGAACCGGTTCTGACCGAGATGACCGAGAGGAACGACTTCGGATCCGTTTGGCAGAAAGAAGTGGATCCGGACCGAGATGACCGAGAGGAACGACTTCGGATCCATTTGGCAGAAAGAAGTGGATCCAGACAGAGATGACCGAGAGGAACGACTCCGGATCCATTTGGCAGAAAGGAGTGGATCCGATCAGAGATGACCGAAAATAGATTCCAGAGATAACAGAAATAAGGAGTAAGGTAGAAAAAAGCGAACGGTAAAAACGCCCATATGATTAACTTTTACTAAATACCGGACATAAACATTCTTTGTTTTGTAATGTACACGAGAAAGGTAATTGGATCTTATGTCCAAATTTCTTTTGTTTTGGAGTAAAGGGGTAAATTTTCAGTTCAGCAAGTCTGTGAGTGGTAAACCTCTGAGGAAGCTATTGCTATTAGGTTTTTCTAAGCATATAACATATGAGCCATAGGAAAAGCGTCGCGAGGGAGGGCACTAGGGGTCACGTGTCCCCCCCAACTTCGTCTCAAAAAATTTGTTAAATAAACATTTTTTGAAAATTAAAAAAAAAAAACTTTTATTTTATTGATTAGTAGGTATTGCTGTAAGCGTATAATACATATGAATCATAGCTCTATAGTCAGGGGGGCACAAGGGGGCAAGTGCCCCCCCCAAAACTTCATTTAAAAATCTTTTAAACAAACATTTGTTTCAAAATTTAAAACTCCCTATTCTGCTCTTAAATTAAATACGTGCCAACCCCCCCCCGCACATCAAATCTTCATGTGTTCCTGCAAAATTTCAGTCTGGGGCAGGTCTGGGAGCAGCGATAAGCCTTCCGCCTTCCTTAAAAGGCTCTTGTTATTAGGTTTTCCTAAGAAAGTAATACATTTGAACCATAGGCGTATATCGGGGGGGGGGCACGTGTCCCCCTTCCCCCCCACCAACTTCGGCTCAAAATTTTTTCATTTTAAAATTGTGTTTGACGGGTCTTTTAATCGTTCCACTTAAAAATGCAAAAAGAAACTTCAGTCTGCGTCTTTACAAAATATTTAAATAAAATTGTCCACTGTCAAGGTTGTTTAATTTAAACGCTACTTTTTTAAGCACTTGGTAAATATTTCTCATTTCCAATCTGTTGTACTGGTTTTAAGTACTTCTTGGATAATAGGGTTTCTTTAAAACTTTTATTTATTTATTCATTTATTTTAATTTTTTAATGAACTACAAAATATTTTATGCAAAAAGAATTTTATTTGGTGACTAAAAGTGAATAATGTTTTCTCTTTTCATAATTAAGTAAGTCTCATATGTTTGCATTAAGTTATATTAATTGTTATAATAGATTTATTGTTATCCCTTTTTTCTTATTGTCTTTTAATCATATATAAAGTTCAATATTTGATAATTTACCTTTATAATTTGTCTATCGCATTTCTCGCGTATTTCAGCATGTTTTTTAAAAGCTTGCTATGAAAAAATTTAATTGCTTTATAATGAGGAGAAACTTTTTTTATGTAAGTTTATCTTACAAAGCTTTAAAAGCATTTCTTTAATCGAAACCGTTTACGTCATAGTATAATTACTTTTTACTGATTTCATGACAATTTGGTAAACGGTTGTACGTCCAGGGTTCTGGCTACCGCGCTGCTGTTTTCTCCGTGCGTAACGTGAATACGCGGTAAAACCCCTCAAAAAGTCCTCCATCCAAGGCATCCCTTAATAAGATCTTCCTTAACTACAAAATCAAAATAACTTTCATGATAATTTACACTTTTAGTAAAGAGTTTTTAGTATTAAATAAAAATTATTATTATTTCCAATCCTATTATAGAGGTTGTCCTATAAACACTGACCTAGGGATTTCTTCTTTAAGTATTGATCACAGACAGAATAAATAACAAAGTTACTTTATGGTATCGAATAAAATTTTCAGAACTTAAATTTAAATACATAGCAGTTTTTTTTTTTATACAGCCCTCTTACAAAAATTCCCAAAAAGTAAAATGCCTCACCACGCATTAATGAGGCGATGTACAAAATTTCAGCCTTTCTCATAAAAAGGCTTAGAGGTATGTTTTATCAAATTTGGTGAGGGGCAATACACTATGCAATGTCAATAATAATAAAAGTATTATTATTAAAACTATTCGATCAAAACTGTTAATTTTATTCACAGTTATGTATAACCAATATTTGACATGTTAAGAAATGAGTTTTAAATAATTTTAGACCAGTTTCCTTTAAAAAGGTTCCCTTAAAACCAGCTTCCTTTTTATAGCATTTAGAAATGAAAATTTTTTTTAAACAGTTACATAATTTTTTAACACACACAAAAGTTTTTTCACACAAAAGTTTTTTAAAACAATTACATATTACACTAACATTTGATTTAAAGAATTTTTTTTAAGAAGTTATTTCTGATTGACTAACTTAATTCTGGAAAATATATATTATGAATATATTTTCATCTTTAAAGTAACAGTAGCAATGTTTAAATTGAATATTTTCAGAAATAAATATCTATATGTAGAGTTACAGTTATAAATCATTCATTATTCTAATAATTATTATTTAAAACCGAAGAACCAACAAGATAAATTACCATCAATTAGAATAAACCTTATCAGTTGATTCTTATAAAAACATTTATACGCGATGAACGTGCATGGTAAATGTGTAGAGCCGATTCTGAATTATCAATTCTGACTCTTGTACACCCTCCAAAAAAAGTATTCGAGCAAGAGAGAAATTTCCTATTTTAGATATACGAATAATAATTGAGTTTTTGAAAAACGCACAACCTGACAGAAATATGGAAAGTCATACATATACATAGCCTAATTCATATTCTATGGTAAATAATTTTTAATATACGAAACCAACGTAGGAAATTTATCTCTTGCTCGAATACTTTTTTTGGCGGGTGTACAACAAAACAACCAAATGAAATAATTGTTAAATTATAATGAATTTAATCAATAAAGTTATGTAAAGAATTTAATTATTTCTTTAACTGATCATTTAAAAGAGAAATTGTTTGTTTGTGTAAAAATCAAAAAGAAATTCTGTTAATTCCTAATGCCTAATCTACAAGAAAGCACGTATTATATGTACAGATTATTTTACACTGTAAAGTTCTGTTGTATTTTGATTACAACGGGAATAATGATAAGAAAACGATAGTTTAGAAAAGTTTTATTTTTTTGTGTGTGGGGGGCGGGGGGGGGAGTAATACGAAAACATATAAAAGTATGATGATACATCCGGTAGCTTTTAAAATGAAGTCAAATAAATTAAATAAAAGGCAGATGTTTAAAAAGCATTTAAAAGGATACACATCACTAAAAACAATTTTCGGATTTAATTTTATAGTTAAGCCGAAGTACTTAGAAAATTAAAAATATATTCAAAACGTGTGTCAAAAGTTTCTTATCAATTTTTTTCAACTTATCATGTTACTGAGAAAGTGTATAAAACATGAATGTGATACTATTTATGTAAGGTAATTTAAGTAATTAAAAACTGACCAGGGATAAAACTAAACTGAAAAAAATTATCTCTACTTATTTTTAAGTTTATAAATACTTTAAAATCTAAACTAGTTAAAATCCAGTAGTACGTATTATTTTATTATGAAATAAAATTTAATTCACTTGTGATTGATCTGCGTAACTAAAGATTTTTTTTTACAGAAAAAGGAGTGCGCACAGTGCGAAAGGGGGGAGGGGTGTAGCGCACGAAATATAAACTTGCGCTTTCATCAGTGGCGTAGCCAGGATTTTATTTCGGGGTGGGCTGGGTATCAAATTTAAAGCTAAAGTTTCAATTGTAAGCTAAATAAAGGGTCCCATTTCGGGGGGAGGGGCAGCAGCCCCTCAGCCCCCCCCCTCTGGCTACGCCCCTGGCTTTCATATTCATGAAAAACTAAAATTAAGGGTGAGAGTTGATGAATATTTTGAGGGGGGGATGCATTCGACGTGATTTTATCTTTCAGTTTTCTTTTCTTTTTTTTTTTTTTTTTTTTTTGCTAATATTAACATTTTTTATTTGATATCCATTGTTACCAAAAGTAAATTTGATTGAGTACTCTATCTTAAACTATTTTAACAACTGCCCTCTAAAGTTTTGGGGGCCCTAGACCATGGCCTATTTTTCCAAGTGGCGTTTTTCAGCTCACCTTATAGATATAATCTTTTTGTAAAAAATGAAAAATATATGGACTGTATGTTAAAAATTTTTCGGCAAGGGGGGTGGTGGGAAGAAAAACGTATTAACCCCCCCCCCCCCAGAACAATATTTTTTATAGCATTTACACCAATGCATTCTTTGACTACGCCTCACGTAACCCAAACTTGCGTGTCTTCCAACTAACCGACCCCCCCTCCCTTACAAAATTGTATTCGTCCGTCGTTACTGGTCACTGATGTGATCCATCAACAAACTGAAACTTTTCTCCCATTTTTCTATCTCAAAGGAATGTGCTTTCCGAGAAACTCTTCTAAGAAATAGCCGCAGGGTTTTGCGGTTGTTCTGGTCATAGAACTAGGATAGGGACGTAGAAGAGAAATGAGTATGGAGATTCCGACCGCAACACGTACGGGAGGATGGACGGAAGGAGGGACAGATTTCCTACTGGTGGGCGTTTTCCGTTTTCCAGATCTCCCTTCGGGTCGCGTATAGACAGCTGTCACGGAGTATGGATTCATTTATCACTAAAGGATTAGAAAAGCGCTCTTCGCCGCAAAAAGTGCATGGGATTAGAGGGATGAAGAAAGAAATATACATGTATTTTAGACATTTGCGGTTTTATACTTTTTGGATCAAATTAATAGTAGTAGCATGATTATTATTTTTTTTTTCTATAGTGATACACTGTGACACATTTCAGATCTTGAGATAAGACTCAATTTCTTTCATAGATTTTTCAGGAAAGGTAAAAATTTGACTGTTTTTTTTTTTTTTTTTAAATGGAGCATTTCCCTATGCGCAGGAAAAATCAAATTTAAAATGCATGTATACTTATAGTTAAATATACTTAAAATTGCAAATGAAGTGAAATATATTTTTTACAGAATGAAGGATTTCTTTTAAAAATAAGTACATATCTAGTATTTTTTTTTTGTTTGGTTTCAAATTGTAATTTAAAAGATCATGATTACATATGTATATTAATACATACGATTGTAAACATTTTAAACGTTTTTCTCGTCCAGGTTTAATATGAATCCATTTATATTAACACCAGTTACAACTTGGAAAGTTTCATTAAAATAAGACACATACAGAGAAATTTGGTTGTTATAGACAGTTTATGAAAAATTATTTTTGAGTAAGCACGGTTTAAAGTTACCTTACTGTTTTTAGCATAAGTTTCAGTAACCTAAGTTTAATTTGTACTTTTTATCTTTTTTTAAAATAAGAACTCATTTATTTATAACTTAGTTTTTCAGGATTGTATTTGTAAGGCGCGCTAACTTGAGCAGATTAATTTATCTTACAAATCTGCCTTTTTTAAACATAATTAAGCCATAATTTTTAAAATTTTAATTTTGAAATATTCCACTTTCTTGTTTACGACGCTTTTTAATTTTTAAAATTTTCATTAAATAAATTGCACATACTATATGATTGTAAAACTTATTTTATTTCATTACTAGCTGAAGTACCCGTCCTTGACGGCAAATTTCCAAAATTTCCAAATGCAAATTTCCAAAAAGTAAGAACTTTCGTCAGCATGGTAGGAGTACACAGAATGGATGTAGTATGTTGCCAAAGTAAAGAAAGCGAAGTTATAATTTTTATGTATGTACATTCATAATCACTTTTAAATATTTTACTGGGGTGCGCGTAAATTGATCTTTACATTCCTTTCCAAAATTCTGCACCCCCTCCTTATTCGGTTGGAGTTTAAAATATTATTAAAGAATGTTTGTCATGCAAAATATTATTACAAAAAAGAAAACAAGCGTTTATTTAACATTCATGAGATTTAATAAAATCTCACTCAACAAAAATCAGCTAATAGCAAGCATAAATCGACGAAATTTGACAACACATTTTAGAAAACTACAGTTTAGAATAGAGAGAGGGGGGCGCATTTTAGGTTGTAATTTAAACAATTGCACAAATTGGTGTCAATAAGCACAGAAGTAATTGAGATTTTCAATTGAATAAAAACTGAAAAGACCCACTCTTTTCATCCTTAATCCTTCTATGACTCTCACCCCTTTTTGCAAATCTATAGAAATGTATATGAGAAAACATGACGCATATTATCTGATGAACATGGCTTGGAATACAATTTATTAAACCATATAATATACAGAATTTGTTTTACAAATTGTTATATTTTAAAAAAAAATGTTATCTGTCAGAAATCACGTAAAAGTAATTAGAAACAAATATTTACGCCTTTTTTTTCTCGTATCTGTACGTGTTTATTATATTATTTTCACATTTTTACAACAAAATTACACACAGAATTGCATACATACATTTCATAATTTATAAAGGACACAATTACATTCATAAATTAAAAGCATCCATAATGTTAAATTCAGTTTTTTATTTCTTCCCGAGAAGTGCCTTTTTACAGTATCATTGGAAAATGTGAAACGGAAATGTGCTGGGATGTAACCAGTGTAACGAATGAAGAGTAATTGCAGATACCAATTTTCTCTTATCTGGTTAACTGCAACCATATTAAACTGTTACTGTATTAAACTATCGGTTATACTTCATTCAAATTTGGTACCAGTATTATTTCAGTATTTAGTCTGTTTTATGATGTATACAAAATAAAAGTAATCGAACTATTGCAACATATTAATGATATGAAAGAAAATACAACTGTTTAGTATTTAATGACCATGTAAGAATTTCAAATGGGAGTATCATATATACTTATATCTATGAATTTTGAAGGGGTAAACTGATTTCGAAATTCAGCGATCATTTTAATAATATATCAGCGCACACAAAATGTTATCTATATCCTAATAATTATTGTTCAGGCTTCTCAAGTGGTCGATAAATCCTAAAAGGGATAGTTACACTGATCCCTGACTCATTGATTCATTGACTCTCTAACAACTCCGGGCAACCATTCCAAAATTAAACTTTTACCACCTTGGCTCCAAAAAGATTAAGAAGTTCTAAAGAAAAAAAGATCTACAACATAATACATCTACACAGTTTACTTGAAAATTTTCACGCAAATTAAAATAAAGAAAATAATCTGCGCTACTCTAAAAATCTGAAAATACTTTGTTTCTTTTACATCAACATTAAATTAGCATTTGAAATTTATGCTCGCAAATTACGAGGAGTCAAAATTTCTGAATAACGAAAGAAAGGGGGGAAAAAAAGGGTTTTTATGACCATTTCTTTGGGAGTATTATCTTACTTTTAATCCCACAATTTAAAATAAATTCTAATTCTAATTCTAAACACCCAATGAAAAGCCAGAAAATAAAAAAAATAGAAAGAAAAAGAAAAAAATGAAGCACATAAACATATTCAAAGAAAAGCTAACTTACAAAAGTTACTCAGAAAAGCCATTCTGTCAACAGGAATATATGAGTATATATGATAACTGTTTTGATGCAGTAGATATTAACGTTATGTCTATGTACACTTTCTCAAAGAAGTATTCGACTAAAAGTCAAATCTTCCTTTTTAAAAATCCTTTATCAGAAAATGGTTTTGCTTAAATTATTATATTCATATTTCTGTCGAATTGGGTATTTTTTTAAAAACTGATTCAACATTCGCAAGCACAAATAGGAAATTTCGTTTACACTTGAATACTTTTTTGGGAGGGTGAACTTTTGAAATGAACTGATGTGGAAATCCAAAAATGAAAATGAATAGGCTCCAAACTGAAGTTGGTATTTTTCAGCAGATTGAAAATAATCAAGGTTTTTTTTTAAAAATTTTGATTAATAAATGGATACATTTAGAGATTAGTCGTTAAGAAAAAATATTATTAAGTAAAATTAACTATTGATTTTTGAATAAAATAATTTTAGTTAGCTTTCTTCGAATGTAATTTACGTTCATATTATTATTCAATAATTTGGCTTTATGGTGTATTCTTATTTCAAAATATTTTTTTGCAATTAATTTAATTAGTTGGTTTAAATGATTGTTAAGTGGATCGGTTTCTAAATTATGATTATCAATCTGCTTGAACAGGTCTCTGATTCTGATAATTTTGATTACTTGCGTTACTAAAAAATTTAACAGGTCAGGCCTTTTTATTTCGTTAATTTTAGTTTCTTCTCTGAAGACCTGTTCGCATATCTTGCAAATACGTATAACATCAGCTGATGCAGAAATCAATCCTTTAGTAGGATCTGGGACATAGTTTTTTGCTGCCTGCAGTGCTGATATCCAACATTCGCTGGTTAATGCAGACAGACAGTCTTCACATTTGATGTTGCGTTTCAAACTTCTTACTACAAACCCAGCAATGTACCCGACGACGTCTGATACATAGTCATTCAGAATTTCAAATGAGGGAAAATGAGAAATTTCCTCAAATATTTCATCATTAGTTGAATTGACTTCAACTTCATTAAAATCAGAACATCGACGGGGACATCTTAAGAGTTCTGTATCGTCCAATGCTACACAATTTGCATACTTGGAGCCTTTCACATTTGCGTGCAGCAACAAACGCCTGTATGTGTTTCTAAATTGAAATGCGGAAGGATTATTGTTAAACCCCCCGCGACTTCTGACAGCGCTAAAAAAAGTTTCAATGTGATCCTGACTGAATTTATAGGACAATATGAATTTCAATTTTTTTTCTTCCTTTACATACTTGTCGAAAATTTCCGTCAGGCTTTTTATCGAAATCAGCATTCCGATAAATCCCGTTTTTCGCGCGCTTGATGTTATAAAAGTGTGGCTGTCTACCTTTAAATTTCGAATATAATTTTCTGCGTAAATGAAGAAATTTTTAAATTGTTCTTCATTTTTTTCAGAAAATGCAGCCTTGAATCCCTTTGCTAATCTGTTACGACTGTTTAAGACATCAAATAAGTCATTAACGGTGGCAATAAATTTAGCAGTCGCTTCAGAATTAGCAAACAAAGGAATATTGGCTGCCATATTCAAATAATTTAAAGCGACAGCCACACTATTACTCAGCGTTTGAGCTGCTAATTTAACTTTCATTTTTTGGTCTTTCCACATCAGATGAGACCTGTTCAACTTGTTTCCGGCATGCAAACCTTCGTCTTGTTGGAAATTAACTAAGTTTTCTATGTGCCGCCACGAAATATTTTTGTTATCGCCGTCTATTAGGTCTTTAGGCCCACGACAATATGTTGGATTATGTCTACAGCAGTATGTGTATGTAAACCCTTGCTTGAACTTGAAGGTCTCCTTTTTAACAACTCGAAAACATATTGTACGGCAATCACATTGTGTTGAAGTGCAACTGTTTATGTCGGCATCCTATGCTGGCATTCAGCATCGCAGGGTGCAACGATACACTAGTGTACTGGTAATTCTTACCATACTACTTTAATGATTTTTATACACAATAGGCTTTTATAAGCTCGTCTTTGCACGTTCGTGTGTGCCTGCTTCATATTACCCTTTACTTAGGCTGTCATATGACTAATGATCTCTTTCAAGTACTTGTTAAACATCTTTGCCGCTTCGTGTGTTAGTTGTTTGACAAACGACTACGACTCTTTTGTACACAGCACGTTTACACCATAGATCTTCTGTTCTATGGTTTGCACTAAAATGGTACTTTTTTTTATGAATACATGGGATGCACTTAATAGAGTATAGTGGATTTTTCTGTTTGGCTTGTCTACTTAAAAGTAATTGAAAGAATATTCACAAAAGCAGCGGTAGAGTTGAAAGGAGTAACTTATCTGATTCTTTCGATTTATTCTGATCGTTCGGCGTTCTTGAAATAAATATTTTTCAGGCATTGCTATATTACAAAACAGCTTTAAGCACATGCAGTGTTGTAGTCCTAAGAAAAAAAAGTGGGGGGACGCACATTTTTGACGAAATTTTACCTAAACTTATCGAATTCATTAAATGTAATTATTCCTTAAAGAAAAAGAACCGATAAAACTAATTTAACCATCATTTGTTTATTAGTTAATTAAAATGAGCTTATTGTTAAATTATTGATTACTTGTTAATAATCTAAACTAAGTCTTTTTGATTAACCGTGTAAGCTACTTAATTTGTTGTTGCAAACACGTATATCGGATTTGTGTGCTTGGCTCGAAGCCCTCTTATAAACCCTCGTCAGAAGAACAGCACAAGGGGGGGATGCCCTCCGTGGTGGTCTTTCTAAGGGGTCCTAACCCGTATTCACGCTAAGTTTCGGAAAGAACCACGAAAAACTCCGAACTGTTACGGACGCGCGATGGGAGCTACTTAATTTTTTCTATTTACATTTATCAACAATCCATTGTTGTTGTTGTTATTGTGAACACATATAGCGGATTTGTGTGCTTAGCTCAAAGCCGCTTATAAATACTCCTCAGAAAGACCACACAAGGGGAGGTGCCCTCCGTGGAGGTCTTTCTAAGGGGTCCTAACCCGCATTTACGCAGTTTTGGAGAGAATCACGGAAAACTCCGAACGGTTAGGTCGACGGACGCGCAATGGGACCCGAACCCGGGACCTTCACACTTCACCCATACCATTTACAGTAACATAAATACTGTGCCATGGTGAAGCAACAATCCAATGTCACTCAAAGTGACAGATTTTCTTTAGGATTGGTACATGACTATTCGCTATCCCGATTTTCATATAAAAGGAACATATAAAAGGAAATAACTTTCTTAGTGGAGCAAAGTGAAGATCTCACTATAAATATAATGAGCAGATGTTCTTTATTTTCGAGGACGCCTTGACTACTGAAAGCAAATATTTAAATACCAAGAACACTATGAATAGTAATTGTTCCTTCAATGAAAACAAAACTGTTTCGTCTATAAAAAAAACTTTAAAATAGAATACTGTATTGCACTAGTTTCTGCTTTTATTTGACTTTTAAAAATTAACTAGCTGCCTCAAAATAGAAATTTTGGTCACGTTACTATAAATAATTACTATAAACATTAGGGTGATAAATACAAAAATATTCTGCAGCATTTTATTTGAAAAGGCTCTGCGAACTCAAACGCACGTAATCGCCATCAATCATACCAGCAAGGTTGAAAGCCTTGAAAGCTATTTGCTGAACAAGCTGTCACTCAAACTACGCATAGAGGCTTTACCGCCAATTAACCCAGTCCTCAACTCGAGGGTGGGGATTACGAATCACATGACCTGGTGGTCGACGCAAAGCATGGAGATTTCCTATCTAGTCCTTAAAAGATCTATGGTTCTGGTCAAGAGGGGTCTGCTTCTTTTCCCCCGAAGTGTACAGGTTTTCCTGTGCATACTCAGGAAAAAGGCAGGGACGCCAGGTCTTTTGTTAAGGCTACCAGCTGATGATCAGCTGTTCGCCCCCCCCCTCTGGCTCTTTGTTAATCTCTCTCCGCTCCCGAAGGATATAAATACTAACTCATTGCTTTTGACTGTCTCTATGAATATGCCTATTAACACGCACATTTTAACTAACAGGCTAAAAAATAAATTCTATTACATTAAAAGAAAAGGTAGAAATATTCAAGGGCGGATTCAGAAACTTTTTTCGGAGGGGGCACAAATCCCGAATACTCATCTTATCTAGTGTAAAGCCCACTTAATATTGGTGAAAGCCCCTTTTATCTAGTGTAAATATATTTTTCTCGGAGGGAGCGCGCACCCCTGCGCCCTCCCCCTGGATCCGCCTTTGAAAGATATGTTGGCAATGTGAAAAAGAAATCTAAATTTCTGTAAGCAAAAGTTTAAAATACTTAAATAGGTATTGAAAAAGCCAAACATTTTAACATTAAATCTAAACCGTGTTTACTCGCGTAATAATAGTCGCCCTCACTAGTCGAATGCCCGTTTTGAAGCAGGAGAAATCGTCAAAATATTTTCCCCGCTCGAAAGTCGCTGTCACGTCTTTGACCCCTTCATTTATGTCTATACAAATATTACTATAAAAAGATAAGTGTCTCTTTTTTTGTGTGCTACTGACGTGACGAAAAGATTATTTAATACGCGGCAGATAATGTGGACACATTTGTTAATTTAGTAATTTTATTATAATACCAGTAATGTGTTCTATCATTCGAGAATATTATGATTAGATTAGTTAGATTTCACCGCATAATTGTTGCATCTAGCCTTTCACCATGAATAATTGGCAAAAAAGTGCGACTATTATGCGAGTAAACACGGTAATTTCATTTAATAATTATCACTCTCGGAGTTTGACCGTAATTTGACCGGAGTTTGAAAGTAATTTTATTTTATAGTAAATATGTCATTTTTAGATTTTTTAAATATTAATATGCATTAACTTAACACTAAATATACAAATAAAAAGAACATTAATGCGTTATTCTTTCTTTTAAATCTTTTCAAATTTCTTTTTTCAACAATGTCAATCAGCTTAAATACATTTTCTCAAATTAATTATTATTATTGAAAAGCAAGGAATAAAATTCCCTTCCCAAATCCCTTTTACTTTTTTCCGATAAATACATTGCCTCAAATTATCACTGTTTTTAGCAGTGGCGTAGCCAGAAAATTTTCATGGGGGGGGGGGGGGGAAACGACTACTGCAACTCACCAGTGTTGGGCAAAATTCACCGAAAATGTTTTTTCGATACGAAGCATAAAATACATTGATTCAAACACTAAAATACAAAATACTTCTTGAATTAAAAAATATGCAAAATACATACAAAATAGAAGTACAATTTTTAAAGCATTTTAATTGAGAAGCTAAATTTTCCACCAAAGATCTCAGTTTATTTTACTTAAATATAGTTTAACAAGAATAACAAAAGCAATTCCAATAGTTGTGTTAAGGAAGAAACAGGGCCGTACCCAGAAAAAAATTTCGGGGGGGAGGGACCAAAAGGTGAAAAAGGCTTCATTATGATTGTTTTGTTGACAAAATTTTAAATTTCGGGGGGGGGAAGACCCCCTGGTCCCCCCTCCTGGGTACGGCCTTTGGAAGAGGTGCTGTTTTTTTTTTTTTTTTTTTTTTTTTTTAACGTTGCCTTTCAAAATTTTACTTTTATAGCGCTAACATCCGAAACCGACCATTTCTGAGAAATTGCATTAATACTGAAAACGCAATGAAAAATATGCAATTTCAGAATGTGAACAATGAATAGTCGTTTGTTTCAAAATCGTTTATAAAAACTTTAATTTCCAAAAGTCTCAGTGCCTAAAATAAACCTCTACATATAATATTTATTACTTATTGATTTCAGTTGAACGTTTGAATATAAATACTCAGCTAAATCACGGCATAAAAAAATTCAAGTTTTGTCTTTTCAGTGAGTTTTAGAATTTATCGTAAGTTTAAATATTTTGCATATTATCTAAGTTTTCAGCTTTCACAACTGACACTGCTCCTTAACATTTTCATTTCCATCTACAGACAAAATTTGGAAACATTTTAACTAAGATTTGCGCAAAAGGTTTCAAAAGGTGCGCAAAAGGTTATCACTGCTTCCAGACCTACTGAAATTTTGGAGGAGCACAGGAAAGGTTTGCGGGGGGGGGGGGCACATATCGGATTTAAGAGCAGAAAAACGAAGTTTTTTAAAATTTTCAATCAAAATTTTATTTAAAAAAATTTTGAGACGAATTTTGAGGGGAGGGGGGCACAAGGGAGGGTACGTGACCCCTTGTGCCCCCCTCCCGACGCTTCCCCTATGGTTCATATTATTTACGTGCTTAGGAAACCCTAATAACAATAGCTTTCTCACTCCCAGATCTACTAAGCATGAAAGTTTACCCCTTTACCGCAAAACAAAAGAAATTTTGCGTAAGTTCCAATTAAATATTTTCCTCGTGTACATTACAAATCAAAGAAAGTTTGTGTCCAATTTTTAGTAAAAATTAATCATTTGGGCGTTTTTACTATTCGCGTTTTTTCCCCACACCTGGCAAATTATAGATGATCAGCTAACCCGAAAAAACTGTGAGAAAAATCTAATCCCAACTATTAAAAACTCCATCCCTATTAAGTAAAATGATAAAATTACCTCTCGTAACAACATTGAATTCGACTCACAAATCAATAAATAAAGAGATATCGCATCGCTTCTCCAGTACCTACATCCAATGTCGACATTCTCAAAAGCAATTTATCCCCAGTTTTCTTCTAAAAGTTCTTAACTCATCTCACTAAAAATGAATGACCATCGATCTCCTTTATCGTTTGGAATGTCAACCGCACGAGAGGCTGGGCATAGCGGATTAAATTGCTCTCTGGCGATTTGGCGTGCAGTCAGACTCCTTTGGCAAGAGTCGTTTCTCCCGCTGTTATACACTGCACGCTAGGGGTTGCCGACCGCACCGCAAGTTGATCCGCGAAAAACAGTAGAGTTAGAAATTCCATGTTCTTTTTCTAATATTTTTTTATTTTATTTGTTGATTAATTGTTCTAAATATATATTTTAATGCATTTAAAATTGCAGTCTAAAATTACAAATCTAAAATTTTTATTCATATTTAAATGCATGCATTTAAATATGAATAAAAAATTTTAGATTTGAAGGTAATATGTTACGGAAATAAAAAAGAAACAGTGAACAGTTAAAAAGCAATCATCATTTGGCTTTTGTATGAATTTACATACGATTAGAGAAAACCCTTCTTTATTAAATGTTTAGTCCGGGGTTTTAGCAATTAATAGATATGGATTATAGATGCAGATAAACTCTTCGGGTTTAAACCTATATGTTCCCATGGATGCAGATTGAAGCGAGGACGAAAATTGCATTACTGATTCTTGTAGGATACTGAAAGATTAATATGGGCTAGCAATAATGTGTGTAACAACAAAGAATAATAACCGCTCGTCTTTGTAACGGTAAGAAAGTAAATGTTAAACTTTGTGTAAAGTTCATTTACATATAATCTATATTTATAAAATGCTAAATTCTTTTAATCAAGCACAAACTACTAATTCAATGAAAGAAAAAACTAATTCGTATTCAAGAACGATTTTTTAAGACTTTCTTTGGACCATTTTGTTTCAGTGAAAAATTAATAAGGTAAATAGCTAAAAACTTAAAATTAAATGAGAAAGCAAATTCTAGATAATTTTTTTACTGTTGTTTTAAACCGCAAAAGATTTCTTATTTGTTTTAAATACAACTTACTGTAATTCAGTCAAAACATTGTCTATGTATAAAGACAGGAAAAAAAAAAAAAAAAAATGAACGGTGAAATCTGGAAATTTCTTGTATTGTCAATGACATTTTGTCTTTTTTTTTTTTTCCAATGGCAAAGGCAAGAAAGAAGTAAAACATTAAGAAAAAATAAAAAGATAACAAGAAAACTGTAAATAACTGCGAGATAAAATTTCATGCTCAAACGTTGAATTTCCCAATTTTCCATTATTGTTATTGCATAAATAAATATGTACTTTTTAAAAACCCACCCCCCTCCCCTCTAACACCTTACTTCTATTCCATAGCAGTGCATGTAAATATACTGCAACAGAAAAAGAATGTGGAAGCTCTACTGTTTTTCGCGGATCAACTTGCGGTGCGGGCGGCAACCCCTAGCGTGCAGTGTATAACAGCGGGAGAAACGACCAACGGAGTCTGACTGCACGCCAAATCGCCAGAGAGCAATTTAATCCGCTATGCCCAGCCTCTCGTGTCAACCGCCCCCGGCATGAAACTCCAGGTGCCTCTTTATATCCCCCCCCCCCCCTGTAATTCTCCCAACGCATTTCTTCACTCGAACTATCAATGGCGAAGCATGCTTACTGATTTCAGCAAGAGGGAAACGCCGGTTCCGGAACCGGACAGATTCGGACAGAGAGGACCGACTTCGGAACCGAATGACCGAAATGAATGGATCCGGACAGAAATGACTGATTTCGGAACCAGATGAACGAAAGGACCGGGTCCGGAACCAAATGACTGATTTCGGAGCCAGATGAACGAAACGAACGGGTCCGGATCCAAATGACCGAAAGGAGCGGATCCGGATCCGGACCGGGTCCATTTTTAGAGATGGATCCGCTCCGGACCCGTTCCACAGCCGGATCCGTTTCTCCGGACCCGTTCCGGTCGGAACGACACACCACTACGATCTACCTCCCCTCTCATGCGCACTTCAACACTTCATTTAATGTTTTGTGCAATTATAATTAATTATTAGCAATGTTCCCATTGGGGAAAAAGAAAAAAGGGCGCGAGATTTCTCACTTATCCAAAAATATTGAGTAAGATTTCAGAAAGTTAAAATGATGTTAAAAAATATTGATGTTCTCACTTATTCATTTAACCATAATTTTATTCGGGTTTCCTTTTATTTTTATTTTTTTTTTCGGAGGGATGGGGTGTCTATTTTAACAATTGATTAACTCTTACTATGAACCACAATTAAACTTTGAATGTATGGGGGATGCAAATATTAAACCATAATTCCATGAATCCTGGTAGTATGAAAAAAAAAATGGATGAAATGCTCTGAAAACTCATACAAAAGGACACACACCTTACAAAACAAAATATTTTAACAGCTGCCGAGCAGGAAGATATTCCCCCTCTTTGCATTCCAATGATTCAACCCTGTTATCTCTGAACAGAAGCTCAAGAGAGTAAGGGAGGGGGGGGGGGGTAAGCAGAAAACAACATGCTTTTTTTTTTTTAAATCATGCTTTTAGCAAAACAGGGTGGCTACAGAAATTGAGAAAAAAAAAGTTCCCTGATTTTCCTGACTATCTTTATCAAATTTCCAGAACTAATTATATACATACCATAATCTTTCATGTAAATCACCATTGTGTATCATGCACCAAAAGGTGAATGCTTCATATAGGGAAATAAATAATAGAAAACCACAAAAATGCTTAATATTAATAAAATTGTAGTTCAGTTTCATAAATCCAAACATAAAATTTTGTTGAACACTAAAAGACAATATGTAGCAGAAAGTTTCCCCGTTTTATAAACAGTGTTCAATTTTAAGCGTAAGGATGACTGATCAAAATAAAATGGACACTTAGTCAACTTATTTCATTTCAATCAATGTATTGTTTCAAATTTTAAAAAATATGTAAAAATGCTTAAAAATGAGCACTATCTATTAAAAAAAAATCATCTTGCAGGGGAATTCATTTTACCTATGACTTTATTCAGGATGCAATTCACATGCAAAATTGATTCACATGCCGATATGATTCGCATATCCGGTTTCTTGTATGATCCGCATATTAGAACAAGTCCGAATACATGCGCTTTTTCGGATTCGTATAGTGATAGTGCCTACATCACTTGAGTCTCTGATTCATATTTCTATGTTCTTGTATGATCTGTATTCTGATTTTGGATTCGTAAAATGTCTGTATCTGTACATCAGTTGAGTATTGTGTGATCCAGAACGGAGCCGCGCATCAGATCGACAATTAAAAATGATCTAGTTCACTAGGCAAAAACGAAAGTTCCGTGAATTTTAAATATTTTTGCAAAATTCCCTGATATTTCCATGATTTTTCCAGATTGATTAAGTACCCTGATTTTTCCATGATTTCCCTGATCTGTCGACACCCTGCATAAAGGATTAAACCATTGGAAATCGATAAGTGGTATTATTTTTAATTTACTTTACAGAAAATTCAGTCTATAGAGAAACTCTGTGCTGCTGTCATCACATATTGTTTTTTAGCATTTTATATAACCCCTGTCTTGTATTTTATGCGGTGCATGTTATATACTGCTCCACCCCACATCTGCTCAAAGCATTTCGGATTTTTGTAGTTTCTGACCGCAGAAATGCTCATCTTATTCAATACATTAAAAAGAATTTTTGTACCTGCTAACTTTGGGAGAGGCTGCCAATTTCTACTGAAGCCAGCGGATTCTTATGATTGGATCTTGGCGAATTTCTTCTTTGACACATTTTAGTAACCTTTTAAAATTTCTGCACCTAATTGTTTTTGTTTATAAAATTAATAAATTGATTTACTCTTTTCTACACAATCTGAAAATATTGCATCCTATTATATTCAAATGGAATGGTTTAACTAGAGTTCTGTAGAAGACTTTCCACCAGCAAGTGGAGTGGCACGATTGCGGGAGAAAAATCCTTTTTACTTTGTCAGTCTGTTCCTTAAATTAGATTTAAGTATTAATTTAAGTTGGGAAAAAATACTATCTTTCAACAACATACAAGAGAAAAGACCAGATTATAACAGGAGCACCACGGGTCTTATCTAATTTTATTATTGGATACAATCGCCGATGGAAACAAAATTATCAGGCCACTATCCAGGACGAGATAAATCAGATATCCACAGACAGGCTCAACAACTTTCTTAACTTTTCGTAGTGTGTAAGAAAAATCTATAGAATCTTCAACATTATGTGAAAAGGAGTGCAAACTGAATAGGAGAGGGAGACTGTTCACAAAGCAGACTTCGGAAGTATGTTACACCCAGGTACTGTCTGAGAAAAACATCAAGAGAAGATTATGCCAGATAAAATACCAATCAATGTCTCCTAAGAGCCTTGAATTAGATCATCAACTTAACAAACTTACTCAATTCACAAAGTATGCCAGACAGGGACATAAAACCATCCATATTCCTTTTAGATTTCAAATAATGTACCAAATGTTCAGGTATGAGGATACTGCTGCTTTTTTCAGAAGCTTTGATAAATTATTTGGACTGCAGTGTCAGTATGAATTTACCCATAAATTATATGCGACACTTAGGATTCCTTGCCAGTTCAACTACAAGCCCTGCTACACTGAACCAGATGGTTCACCTCTGTATGGCCAGACAGGTTGTACAGGTCTTAAGGGTGGATTCGAAGCTCTCTGACAGAAAGGTTGGAATATATGTACTATTTGCTCCATCTTCTTACAAGAAATGGTTATAATATAACCGTGTTAAGACAAGGTGACAACCAAGTAATATGCTTAGAAATCCCTTTAACTATTGGGGTGGGAAAAAAGTAATTACGCTTTTTTACATAAAATTCAAACAAATATATTTTCAACAAGTTTTTTATTTCAGGCAAGCCGTGCCTAAACATAGGTTTCATACTTGCTCCACTTTAAATCAAGAGTTTAAGTGGTAGCACTTTTTATCGTCTATGGAAGATGCCTCCCCCTCCCCTTTTTTTACGTCTATCCTCCTTGGACGACAATATTCAAAATTTCCTGAAGTGATTTTTCGGTATTCATTCCTGTAGTATTTTACAGCAAGAATTTCACGGATATCTCTCCACGTGAAAAGAGATCACGTGGGATGTGTGAAAAGAACATTTTGGCTACCTACTCCACCTAAGTTTACGAATTTTGGAAAATGCTCTCTAAATTAGCATCTATCTTACTGAACTCAAGTATGTGCCAAATTTTGTATCATTAGCTTCAGTAGTTTTGGTCAAGTGAAATATTGACATACGGAAAAACGAAATTACTTTGTTGCCAACCCAATATTAGAGAGAATACTGCCATGCCAAGTATGTACAAAACTACATCTCATCCCTAGCAGAATACCTTTCAAGTATTGGGTTACTACTCAAGCCCTAAGAAATTTTCTATAGTAGTCAACTCCTTGTCTACGGGAGGATTTTTTTTTTTGAGGGTATAGTAGTTGCAATATGATGTTAATTATTGCATGCAGCCTTGATATAAAAAATGGAATGAGGAAAAAGGAAATTTTTTTTAATCTCCTTCATTAACTGACAGGAACCATTTCAGAATACAGTGAAACATGTATATAATATTACTGTCTATAACAATAAACTTGTTTATTATATTTAAGAATTATTTAAACTTTTGGTAATCAGCAAATCTTAAAAGGCAAGATGCTTTTAAAATTCTAAAACACTAACATCATACACAGGCAATCGTAAAGCATGGATGACATCTGATCTATTTTAAAAAGCGATCAAAAGTGGGGATATCTGCCCAAAAAAGAAATTTTGCTGTTGATTGATAACTACAGCACTACAACCGTACCACCGAGCAGGAGCCAAGGCAGTAAATGCCACATTCCCATCTACAATCTCCAAACACCTTCAAATTCTTTTTTTTTTTTTTTTTTTTTTTTTTTTTTTTTTTTTTTTTTTGCCTCCAATGAAATAAATATATGGTTTTAAAGCAACAGATTATAACAAAATTCAGAGCATTTACCAATGATTTTTGTAGGGACCAAATTACAGAATGTTAATCATAGCTCTGAACATGTTCTTTATTCTTTAAATTTCCAGATCTCGGTTAGGCAGGCATGCCAATAGCCACATTAACTGCTCGATATAAAGGTTGTGGTGCTTAAACATCTTGGGCACACTTGAGTATGGTTAAAGGGCTGCCCAGCTCATTGAAATTTAGAAAATCTGGAACAGGTTGGTTGGTTGGTTGGTTGATGTTTAATGGCACAAGGTCCAAATAGGACATACTGTGCCAAACAATGTGTAAAATATTAAATACAAGGTGTAAAATATTAAAACAAGGCTTTTACAGGTAAAAAGGTGTTGTAAAGTTAAAATCCATGAAATCTATAAACAATACAAGCAAACTGTAGAAAAGTAAAATGTAGATAAAAAGGAGTTGAGGGCATCTGGATGGGGAAAATCTGGAACAGATAAAAATTATTTTCTCAACACTAAATGCAACATCTATATTACAGCCCATGGATCAAAGGGTAATTCGAAGCTTTAGACGGTCATTACCAAAAACAGTGATTTTTCCTCCTTGATGGCATGTAATGATCAAAAAGTCCTGGCAAGTTGTTTCAGAAGAAACCATTTCTAATTGCTTTTTACAAGCAGAACAGTGTAAAAAATAATAGAAGTAAGTTAACAATAACAACAAAAAAATAAGTTAATGTGTGTTGAGTGTAGTCATTTATTTAAATAATGCATATTTTGAGGGGGGGTTTCATTTAATTAAAAATTGTTGGCAAAATAAATATAGAGAATACAAATTTCAGTCTGCTGAAGATCACTAGGTTGGGTTTGACTGTATAAAAAAGGGTAAATTGTTTTGGCAGCTACATTTGCTAATATATATTGAAGGGCTATTCTTCTATGTATAAATTCCAAAGAAAAAGTTCCAAGCATAGTAATGTAGTGTACGTACCATTTAATTTTCTAAATACTTCTGAAATTTCAAACAAAATTATCCCCAATTTAAAATAATTATTTAATTCAATTAAAAATTATGTTCATGCCAAAATTAAACGTCACTTTACAGATTCCAATGTAAGTACATTTTCAGGCAAGTACTAAAAAGTTAAATCAAATATGGATGAAGGCAATATTCTGACATCTTCAGATGTCAATATACAAAAAGTTGATCTTCATAATCTTTGAATACAGCCAAAAAGCAGGCTTAGTGAATCTGACGATGACATCATGTGGGCTACAAATTCAACTGCAGATTTCTTTAAAAATATTTAAAGTAGAAGTCATAAGGTTGAAAATATTTGCGTCAAAATGCTTTAACACAACTTTTGGAAGGACTGCACCACTAGTTTCTGAATTACCTATAGTAGCAGCTTCCAACAGGATTTTGGGGGCCTAATTACTCAGCTTTCGACTTCAAAATCTGAATTTTCAGTTATTTTTTAAATTGAATTTAGACTTTAGATGGGGAGCAAGGACTAATTTCAATCCACAACTACAGTTCCAGAGATATTCCAATTGACATTGTGATCTTTTCCTGGCTATCAGAATTCCTTCTGCAGTCCTGAGCCAGCCACAAAAAGTAGATCTTCATAATCTTTGAATACAGCCCAATGTGAAAGCAGGCTTAGTGAATCTGACGATATCATGTGAGCTACAAATTCAATAGATTTCTTTAAAAATAAAAGTCATAAGGTTGAAAATATTTGCCTCAAAATGCTTTAACACAACTTTTGGAAGGACTGCACCACTAGTTTCTGAATTATCTATAGTAGCAGCTTATTTTGGGGGCCTAATTACTCTGCTTTTGACTTAAAAATCTGAATTTTCAGTTGTTTTTTAAATTAAATTAGACTTTAGATGGTGAGCAAGGACTAATTTCAATCCACAACTACAGTGTGAGAGATATTCCCATTGACATCGTGATCCTTTCATGGATCCTATCAGAATTCCTCCTGCAGTCCTGAGCCAGTCCTCTCCCATCCAAATTTTCCAAGTGTCTAGAAACCATGGATTCTAGTTTGTGACTTCTGATGTGCCATTTAACCAGTGTTCATCTTGGACGTTTTTTGAAGGGCGCTGCCCCCTGCCCGCCCTTTAAAGCAAAAATCCCGCTCTACTTGCCCTTTCCAAAAAAATTGCTGCCTTTTTGCCACCCAAAAACAGCACCCTGCTTGCCCAGATTTCATTCTTACTGCCATCCTCTCCCCTCCACTTACATTTATTGCCTTGTGGCATCTCTTTCCTTTTTGTTGACATTAGTCAGCACCTTCACAGATTCTATAGTGTTGACTCTAGATTGATTTGGCAGGTCGCAGTGCCCGGCGGCCTTATTTCTCTTCTTTCTGCACCCTCCTACTCTTACATTTTTATTATTATTAGTCAATAATCCACTTTTTATTTTCTACACACCATTTGCGGCCCATCACGAAAATACGTCAAATAAAACGGCCCTTTCACAGAAATACGATTGAGTACAATAACTCCATCATAAAAATAGGTTTGATTGAAAGCGGCCCTTTCATAAAAACCGTCTATGAAATCTGATCTTTCCCACAAATGTAGTTTATTAAAATGCCTTTTTCAAATATTCTATTCTTTCAGATCGAAATACTGTTACTGCCTTTTTCATTGGCATTGTTTTCATTTGCACGACCCGAGTAACCCGAAAAGTGGCCCCTCCAGTATGTTTTGTTTTTGCTGACTCAAGTGAGAAGCCCTATCAGCAGGGCAGAACTGCGTGGTCATTTCACTTAGGAGTTGGGGGGAAGAAAATACACTTAGGAAATTCAACATTTTCTAAAGTTATCTAAAAATTTCTGATTTCATCTGTCAATCCTCAAATATTGGTAGCTAAGAAAAAGTGTGAGTGTTACCTCATTCCCCTTATTCACCTGACCTGGCCCCCATGTGACTTCTTTCTGTTCCCTAAGACAAAGGTAAATATTCGTGGACAGCAGTTTTCATCACATGAAGAGGCCATTACAGCATACAATAGTGCACCAAGTGACATCCCGAAAAAAGCTTACACAGAGACATTTTCTAAGTGGTTTCAGAGAACGGAACAATTGACAGTATTTTGAAAAGTTGTAATTTTTGTTTCACAAATAAAAAAATTTTCTCACATTCTGCTAAACACTTAAGGAATAGCCTTTGTAACCTGTTGTCTGTACCATCTATAGCAAGGGATCGTACAGGACAAAACATAGGAAAACTTTTGTTAGACAGTCTGGATTCAAAATGTATACTTATTTCAAATTCCATTGCATTCAGCTGTGATAATGCACCTGTTATAATTTGTCATAAATCCAGTGTAGCATCCAGTGTGCCTTACAAGTACATACAGCTGAAATGGAATATTGGTCTCTAATGCTTTTTAAAATATTTTGAACATTTAAAAATTTTCATCTCTTGCAACGCTAGATTCTACGCCACTAGAAGATAATTATGATAGAAAAAGTGTTTCAGGAAATCAAATTATCGATTTAAATATTTTGTACAGTATTTTTCAAGAAATTTGCTGTCCTAATTGCTATGCTGCTAAGTTGATATTATCAGAAGATAGTCGGGCTGGTTTGTGCTCAAAATTTTCACTGAAATACCTAAAGTGTGATTTTTGCAAGGACTTCACTTCTGTGAAAATTCAAGAGCAGAAGTGAACTTGAGACTGGTGTATGGCATGAGACAGATTGGAAAGGGTTCCTCTTCCGCATTTAAATTATGCTCAACCTTAAATTTACCTTCCCTTAGTAGAACTGCCCATGTCAAAATTGAGAAGAAACTCCTTTCAGATAAGAAAAAGGTGGCAGAAAACTCCATGAAAAAGGCTGCAAGCATTGTAGCAGAGAAATACTACGATATAGGTGATAAAGCGGTGAAATGTGGAGTCTCAATGAATGGGACATGGCAGTGCAGAGGATACACGTCAATGAATGGATGTATTGCCGCTATATAAATCGACACTGGAAAAGTTGTCAATATAGAAGCTTTATCATCTTACTGCCCTACATGTAAAAAACTTTACTCCCCAGAAATATTGAATATGAAACTTTAAAAATGGCATGTTTGCCAGGACAACTTTGCAGGATCTTCAGCAAAAATGGAAACAGTTGGTGTTTAGCAAATCTTTCAGAGATCCGTAGTAAAGTACAATTTGCAGTATGCAGAATACTACGGTGATGGTTACTCTTTCATGACCGTAAAAGATATATACAGTGAAACCTGTATAAAACGGAATGTGAAGGGACCGACAAAATTTTCCGTCTTAGAGAGGTTTCCTTCTCGTAGAGGGACTCACTTTGAAATTGAAAAAAAAAAAGTTTTTAATCAAATAAATGAAAATTTATTCCAAAGCATAATTTCAAATAAAATAATAATAATTTTAATTATTTTTTGAAATAATCAAAGATTGTTTTTCGCACTAACGGTGCACTCGCAATGCAATTTTCTACAGTGATTCTTGCATTATTGACAATACTTAGTAGTTCCGCGTCGCCTTTAAAGACAGAAAATTCATGTAAGTTCCTTATGCAACGCATTGCTTCCGGATAAGAGTTAATTGCAAGATCTTGCAGTCTCAGTAACTTGTTCTTCTTCCTCACTGCTGTTTTTATCGTTAATTGTATCGTTTAAAAGAAGTTTTTCAACTTCTCCAAATGGTGTTTCTGTGGCTAATTTGTCATCTAATGTTACAAAATCCAAGGCATTTAGTTTAGTTTCACCTTCATCCAGCATTGCTTGTAAAGCTTCAATTTCGGAATTGCATGAATTTTCATTGACTACTTTCCCCAGGAAAATTAGCTTTCACGAAACAGAGCCTTATAGTTTCACTAGTGACTTTTTGCCATGCTTTTCCAAGCCACAATACAACATCAAGAACATTTATAGATTTAATTAACTCTGAAGGACTGGATACACTTTTCATGTTTGCTAATAACGATTGCATCATTAAACTTCTGTAGTTTGTCTTAATGTTGCGAATTATGCCTTGATCCATAGGCTGCGTAACACTGGTAGTGTTTGCTGGAAACCAGACCAGTTTTACATTTGAAAGTTCTATATGCGGATGACAGGTTGCATTATCTAGAAATAATAAAACATTCCTTTTCTGCTTTTTCATTCTAGAATTGAAACCAATTAACCACTCTCCCATAATTTTTGCGGTCATCCAAGCTTTTCTGTTCGACCTCCACTCAATTGGGAGATTTTTCAGCTCAAGATTTTTAAAACAGCGAGGTTTGGCGGCTTTTCCGATGACCAACGGTTTTTCTTTTTCTCCGGTCATAAATGCACAGAGAAATACAGTTTAGAGATTAGTTATTAGATTTCTTTCCACCTGCACAGCTTTCGTTTTTCAAGCATAAAGTTTTGCTTGGTAAACATCGGAAATATAAGCCCGTTTCATCGCCATTTGCAATATCTTTCAAATTGTATTCTTCGATTAACTTTAGCAATTTTTTTCCCCAGTCATTCACAGTTTCTGGATCAACATCAGCAGCCTCACCACAAATTTCTTTGAATTTTATCGCATGCCTTTTCCTAAAACTTTCCAGCCATCCATTTGAAGCATGAAAATCTTCTTTCCCAAGTCTTTCGGAAATTTGTTTAGCTTGGGCTTGTACCATAGGTCCGGATATGGGTAAATTTCGGGACCTGGCATCAACAAACCATTCCCAAACCCTTTCATTAACTTCTTCATTTCCAGTCGCGTATTTTTCTTTTCATTATGTCATAAACTTGAGTCTTTCCTATATTCAATTACTTTCACCTTTGATTCTAAACTCAAAACATGTTTCTTACGAAAGTCAGCCATTTCATCACTTTTTTACTTCCTTGTACGTAGTATAAGGAAGTAATGTGATCCCGAAAAATTTTGGGGGCCAAATTTCGACAAAAAAACCGATTTTGACTACCTCTAAATTGAATTTTAAAAATTTTTTCGATGCATCTCATCGTAGGCTAGCATGCACGATCATATTAACGCGTCTGCAACTCATTTTGACCAGCGGCGAGTTTATTGTGGTCAGTTTTTCCATGCCGTCTGTACGTACGTATGTATGTAACTCGCATATCTCAAAAACTATGGGTCGTAGAATGTTGAGATTTGATATTTAGGATTGTTCTATGATCTAGTTGTGCACCTCCCCTTTTGGTCGCAATCGAATGAATAGTTTATGTACAGGACCGCCCAAAAGATTCGAAATACATTACGCTCTATGGGCCGAAAATCATTAAACTCGCATATCTCAAAAACTATTAGGCGTAGAATGTCGAAACTTCATATTTTGGATAGTTGTAACATCTAGTTGTGCACCTCCCCTTTTGGTTCCATTCGATTGGATAGTTTATCTACAGGACCGCCCAAAACATTCGAAATACATTACGCTCAATGGGCCGAAATTCATTAAACTCGCATATCTCAAAAACTATTAGGCGTAGAATGTTGAAACTTTATATTTAGGATTGTTGTAACATCTAGTTGTGCACCTCCCCTTTCGGTTCCATTCGACTGGATAGTTTATCTACAGAACCGCCTAAAAGATTCGAAATACATTACGCTCTATGGGCCGAAATTTATCAAAGCGTTTTTTAGAGGTATTGGCTATTTCAAACGACTCAGAAGTGATATATGCTGTAAAGAGTTAGAAAATGAATTTCTCTTAAAAAAAGTGTCTTTATCATTTACAGTTCTGCTACAGGAACACTCAAAAGATTTCCAATACATTCTGGTCAATGGCAATTTTAGGAGATTCATCCATTTCAAGCACAATACCGTCCTACCACATAAGTTAGGTAATGGTCCGACCACGGTCACGTGCCTCCCTCAAGTACTATGCCAAAAGTCGCCAAGCTTGGCGACTTTTTTGTGTACGTGTGTGCATATTTAACTCACAAATCTCAAAAACTATTATGAAATGTCATATATAAGATTGTTGTAACATCTAGTTGTGCATCTCGATTTTTGGTTAAAATCTATTTGGAGAGTTTATTTACAGGACCACCGAAAAGAATTTCAGTACTTTAATGTCTATGGATATCTTCAATATAATACAATTGTATACAGTCATTGTTTGGTACATGCCCAAAATCTCGCCGTCTGTCCTCGACCTTGGCGAGTTTTGCCGAAATGTCGCCAAATTTGGCGATAGTCAGTCATTTGGTCCATGCCCAAAGTATCGCCATTTGTCATCGTTCTTGGCGAGTTTTGGCGAAATATCGCCAAATTTGGCGATAATCTGTCATTGTTGGTCCATGCTTAATATCTCGCCAAATGTCGTCGACATTGACGAGTTTCGCCGAAATATCGCCAAATTTGGCGCCAAAAATTATTTCGTATTTTGTATAACTCTAAAACTTTAACCCGTAGAATTTTGTACTTTTGTATTTAGAACTATATTATAATATCTAACGGTTTTCAATATCTTTTTTGACAGCAATCGACTGGGAATTTATTTACAGGGTGAGCCAAATGACTTTAAATACATTAAGGTGTATGGATGCATTCAATTCATTGAAAGTCTGTGGTCAATGACTACTTTGGCTATCCCCAAAAGCTCGCAAACTATCTCAAGTTTGACGGCTTTTGGTGAAATATCGCCAAATAAAGTGTCAGAAAGAAATCTTTCAAATTGAACTCAGCTTGGCGATATCGAAATGTTTGGCTAGAAATCGCTATATCTTACTATTATTGATATTTTATATCTTTCAAAGAAATAAGTTTAGAGGAAGTGCGTAAAAAATATTTTTGATTTAATAGACGTGCAAGGAAGTCATGTGTTGGACACATCATATTTTTTTTTTTTTTGTCAAATCACTAAGAATATGAGAACACACAACTGCACTTTCGAATGGATGAGAACAGAAATGCTCTAAAAAACCCTATTACCTATTAGGTGATTCATCTTGGATTCTTCTTTGTTGGCAACTTGCCAATTTTCTCCACTAAAGATAGAACATTCCGTCTTGACAGGTTTTTTTGTCCTAAAAATAGACGAATATGGAGTTCGTTTCCGTGTTAAGCAGTTTCCGTTTCATACAGGTTAACATACATTGAAAAACATTAATCGCAGCTGGGGCTAAATTTTTTTTTCCAATTAAGACAGGTTTCCATTTCATGCAGGGTCCGTTTTAGACAGGTTTTACTGTAAAATGAAAACAGTGTCACTAAACTTGAATTTATTGGCCATATTCAAAAAAAGAGTAGGGTCACATTTGAGAAAACTGAAATCTACAGCAAAAGGTTTGTCTGGAAAAGGAAAGTTAACTGATAACTTCATCGACAGACTCCAAAATTATTATGAAATTGCTGTATGCAGCAATTCTGGGAATCTGCAAAAGATGCTGCAAAATGTCATAGCTGTTTTGTTCCATTGTGCATCCAGTTCCAAGAAACGGGTGCACGGACCATGTCCTGTTGGTACAGACATTTGGTGTCATTATCAAAGGGCAATAGCACAGAAGTCGCCTGTAAAAGAGAAATATGCTGGTTGGTTTTTTTTTGGGATGTTTGTGTTTAAATAGACCTAAGCAATCACTTTTTTCATCTTATTTATTTAACTGTTAACATATTTACATTCTAATATTGGTAAATGATGCTTGTATAATTTAAGTACCCCAAGTCCTGAGATATAATGGTCTGGGTGACTTCTCTTTTAAAAATGTCAATAGTATTGTTCTTTAATTACAGCTAATAACCTTTTTAATTTTTTCCTAATTACCTTTTTTGATTTAAACTTATTTTCCTGGTTTTCTCTATCTCTGGAGGTGTAAATTTAATTTTCTGGTAACTTCTGCTGCTTTTCTGCCAACTATAACTTTTTTCTCAATAGCTTAACTTGTTTTCTGCAGTAAAATTCTCAACCTTTTGTTTAAGTCTGGTTATTAATTATTTTTACCCACTTCCGTTTTAATTTTTAACTTCTAACTTTACCCAGGGTTGTATCAGACTATTAGCTATCTCTTACTAAAATTTTAAAGATTTTCGTTATGTTTTTGACGCACTTCATTGTTGTTTTTCCCATTCAAAATGGCCGCCCTTGCTTCAGTTTCTCTATTTTTTTCGCCTAGATTTTCTTTGCCGCCAGCTTTTCTTCAGCATTTGTCATTGATCAACCTAACCTCGTCGAAATATCTGAAGATGCAGAAATTGAACATTCAGATTCTCCTTCTAATGGGCCTAAGTCTTCATCTACTTTTGAAAATGAGAACTCAAAGGAACCTGGAAATTTTAATTCCAGAAGTTGTAAAACCTTTTTCTAAAGCTCCTCCAAGAAAAAGTCAACCTACATTGAAAAAAAAAAAAAAAAAATTAGAATTTACATAGATACTCCAGGAAATGAAAGAATTGAGCAAATCACTATAGAAAAAGGGGAGAAGGTAGATTTAGCAAAGAAAGAAAAGAAGCATTGGGAATAATACCGCAAGCGGGTGTCGGTTGAGTTGGCGACTTTTTTTTTTTGTTGCCAACTTCCAACCTTGGCGACCTTTTTTTCGCGCCAATTAAAACAAACATACGTTGACACATAAGTAACAGAATTAACCCAAAACTACAATACACTTATCTAAACACATAAAAATATTTTTAGACATATTTCAAATGCAATTATGAACAAAATTCACATAAACTAAGCACTAGCTCTGGACTATAGGTACGTTAAAAAATAAATAAGCCGTAACCTTCAAATTATGCAAAATATGTTTCTGAACATAATTATACAACAAAATTTTCCTTAAAACGTTAAAATCGCAGTTTAAAATTAATAGACAAACACTCAAATAAACCGACTACTTCTCCCCCCCCCCCCCACAAACAACTAAAAAATACTTATATATTGAAACATATTTAAATTGAATACTTCGTGTGATTTCAAGATAAATATACTGCAAATATTTTAACAACATGCTAAAAACAAGTCCCAAAGATAAAATAAAAGAAAACCAATATAATAAACAGGCTACCTCCTTCCCCCCCCCCCCAGTGATTTTTGCAATTTTATACCTTCAAAACACACAAAATTTAGACTATTAATCAGAATCGAATGAAAACTGATCACAAACAACTCAAAAACCATTGCATATTAATTCAAATTAAACCTAAAAATTGTAAAAAATTCTGGAAATCGGCGGCAAAACCATATAAATATTAAAATTAACCATCCCTCTTAAAACCTTAAAAATTTTACTTTTTCATCCCATTTCACAAAAAATAACACAACATACTAAAAACCTTACATAAATATGAAAACATAAGTCCATAATTTTCTCAACTATACACAGGTGTACCGTAAAGCAAGGAATAAACATTTAAATAAATAAAAGCACCACATACCTCAAATTTTATTCATAAACAACATAACGTTATCCCAAAATGAATCCACCTCAATCATTCAAATATGCATATTAACTGTAATATATTCTTCACAACTCCCAACTAACATTTTGAAACTTTTGTCGAAATTCACTTTATAAAGAATTAATAAACAATGCCCCAGAACAACTACACAATTACGTCAGCAAAATTAATAAAAATGACGCAAAGTCAAAAACCGAAAATTCGGTTCCCGGTTAAAAGTTACATTCCTTAAACCAATCAAATAATTCCTCAAAATACGTTCGGTTACGGCTAAAAAAATCAACCAATCAGAATTTCCTTTCTACACAGCAAGATACAACAACTCAACTTCTCCACCAGGTTGCTAGAGAAATCCAAAACAATCGCTACGTTTACCGTCCTGTTTACTAAGTCCCAAGTTGGCGACGCATCTTGCTTGGCGATGGTCACCCGCTTACGGTATTATCCCCAAGAAGGGGAAGTCCCTCCTGTTAAATTTCATAATTTCTGTTTTCAGTGTTAAGACACTTTATGAGAAAATTTGCTGTACACAATAGTGATGCAGAACATTTAACATACGAACCTGCTGCATTTTATTTCCGTGTAAGTTAATTAGAATTAAAAATGTCGCTTTTGTTCATATTTATATTGAGAAAGTTGGGATAGAAATGATGAATAATTTTGAAACTATTACAGTAATTTATTAAGGTCACCAAAAGTAGAGAAAAGTTAACTTTGAAGTTAATACATTATAGGTGATAGAGATATATGGGCAGAGCCTGATTCCCGGGCGGGCATTCAGGGCCTCTACAAAAGAGGGTACCCGCAAATTGTTCTTTAAGTTTAAAATTTGGAAACTTTGAAAAAAGTTTGCAAAGAAGGGGGGAGGCAATGAAGCTTTTGGCAATCAGACCCGGTATACGGGCCCTACAAAAGGGGGCCAGTGACGCAGCTCGTAGAGTAGGGGGAGGCAAAGAGGGCACCAGAGCCCGATCAAGACAACTGTGGGCCCGGCCAGAAGAAAAAAATTGGGCCCCTTGCAATAACCCCCCCCCCTCAAAAAAAAAAAAAAGATTATGATCGGTTCATACAGAAAGTTTTTAAAATATCTTACCCATTCTTAACACAAATTTTGTGTTAAGAATGGGTTTACTTACTTAACACAAATTTTGTGTTAAGTAATCTGAAATCAAAGAAACGGATAGTTAAACGTTACATCGAAATGCTATATCACAGTTGCTAACATGTATGGCTGGCGCAGCATGTCCTTTTTGGACCTTGTGCCAATAAACACCAACCAACCAGCTAACATGTATGGAATACAAACACTTTAGTCATTTTTGTGAATATTTCTTAAAATAACAAATAATTGAAAAATTTTGCTATTTTTTAACGCTAAAAATTCTGTTTACAAATGTGGTTAGTTATTTTCCTACATATTGGTATGCTATATCGATATAAAGCATTCGAAGAATTAAAAATAAGTTTAAATTAATTTATACAAATATAAATTTGAATTATTTTCATTGTTCATACTTTATAATTAAAAAAATTATCTATCGCCTGAATTTTTTTTATCTTTTGTAATTTTATTTTAAAACTACAAAAGTGTAAGATGTAAGATTTTTGGGCCCTAAAATCTGTAGGCCCTGGGCAGTTGCCCCGTTTGCCCTGCCGGTAATATGGGACTGGAGGGCACCCATGCCGGTAGGCAAAATATGGATCGTTGACTTAGACATTTTTGAATAAATATAAGTGAAGAAAAATATTAGAGACTAATAGAAATGCTACTGATGTATAACAATAAGCCGTGGCCTGAAAAAAATTAGGGTGGGGGTACAGTTTCTTAATATCCTTCTACAAGTAGTAAAAAAATCATTGTTTTCGCAAGAAGACTTTTGCACAATCACAAATGATTGCAGGGAAGATGCAACTCATAACTCATTTTAGATTACCAGACTATTAAACCATGTTACTATATAAACTTTTAAAAGTCATTTACGATCATTAGTATTCATTCTTAATTTTACAATAAATAAGTTTAAAAAAAATACGTTTTCAGTAAAGTTTAATGCTTTTGATTTTTAAATGCTACTTGAATACTATAATGATACATGTCATAAGCATGGGTGGCCATAAGCGGGGCCTTCGCGATCGCAGTAGTTTCTCTTTTCCTCAGAAAGAAGAAACTTCCTTAGAAAGAAGAAACTACTGCGATCGCGAAGGCCCCGCCATAAGGGGGGGGGGGAGAGAGAGGGTACTCAAGCTTTAACGTATCGACTTACAAAACTGCATCACAAAGCTAAATCGAAACTTAGAAGTCCAAATTTCCACCTCTCGGTAGTGTTTTTTTTCTTAATTAACCCTCCCCTTACTTTAGAAAAGTTTCTATAGACGCCTATGATGATATTTAATAGAAGATTATATTTAATAAAAGCTATAAAAAATATTTTAAAACAATAGAAATGTATCTGTAATTTTCTTTAAGTAAAAAATATAAATCAATACTAATATAAAAGTTTAATTTTCACACACTCACACTATACTGCATATTGATTGAGTAATAAACAAATGTCCTCGAGATGCAGAATTTGATTCTCGCCAACATCTCTGGCGCATCTGTTCATCCTAAGGTTCTACTTCATCCTGGCGTTCTCTCGTGACGTTTTTTGCTCTCGGGGAATGGAGCGATTTCATTGGCTCTGATCCAAATGTTGTGGTTGTACAAACACGGGCTAGTAAAATAACGTCTGCCTCAGGGCCCGTTCGAGAATTCACCGGTAGGTTATGCACCGGTGCTACCGGTTGCGGTCATGCTTTGGTTAAGTGACGTCACGTTAGTCAACCGGTTTTGGTCATCCTCACCACATCCGATTCCAAGTCAAGAAAACAAAAATAAACATTGGCAATACTACGCCAATAACCGGAATAACCCACCTCGCTAGCAGAGTCATTTTGGTTGCGCTCCTGTCACGCTAAGCAGACAACCGCTACATGACCGAAACGTTTTCGAACGCGGTTACTTCCAGAGCTCGGCCCAAAGCTCCGCCATTTCGAACGCTCTGGTCGTGGATCGGTGTACAACCGATGAATTCTCGAACGTGTCGAACATTGCATACGTGTCCCCTTGGTTGGAAAGGTACTTTATCGTTTTTTTTCTTTTTAAATTTAAGTGTCTACATCGTTAGTTATATATTGTAACACATTTAGGCTACTATGCAGATAGATTTAGTAGCTTACTAAACCTATTGTTCTGTTACTAAGTTGGTTCGTAAATCGGGATTCAGATACATTTAGTACTAAATCACGTGACCAACACCAAGGGAAGTCAGGGAAAATGTAGGGATAAGTTAACAGGGAAGCTAGCAGACCAATCAGAGCGCTTGTTCCAGGCGTGCGTTTATTTAGTCGGTGATTTAGCAGCTTGTTTGGTCACGTGATTTTAGCAGCTTGTTTTGGTCACGTGTTTAGTATCTCCGCCTCCAAATTCTATCTGAATCCACTTTACTAAATTTAGTAACTAAACAATAGGGTTTGTAGCTACTAAATCATCTGAATAAGGGCTTAAATCTATCTGAATAAGGGTCTTAGTATTGTTCTTCAGTTTAATATGATTTTTTTTCTGCTACAAGACAAATAAACAGTAGACGTAGCTTTTTTTCTTTTAACGTGGTTTTAAGAATATTTCGCCTTGAAGCTGTAGCTTCTGTTCTCAGGTCACATATTTAGGCAATATATCAATGTAATGCTTTCTGTTATCTCCTGCTTCTTCAATTGTACTGTCAGGGTCAAGCATATATTTAAAAGTTTGTCTTCTTGCAAACTATAGGAGTATGTTGGGATAAGCAGGTTCAAACTTTTTGCTCGCAATCTTTGATGATCAATATAGACGAATACATTTTTCAAATTACAATTGCAGATAAAGTGTTCCAACTACAATAAAACAAAGTAAGAACTCTCTACAAAACTCTAAAATGAACAATCATTAGCCAGTGTACTTGTCTAAAACAACTTCACTGAACCAGCATCTCGTAGCAGAACTTTCCAAAACAATAGCAAATGCAAAATTCTGCCTTTTTTTTTTTTTTGTTTAAGAAAAATTACTACCTATCTTTGGAGGAGTAACTTATCATAATTGTAGATAAGGAGTGCAGGCAGGTTATTGTCCACAGAGATCTGGGAGTGCCAGCAACAGGCCCAATGATCATCGAGTAAATAACACTGAACATGGTAAATAGCTGAAGTGTTGAAGGTCCATTATCACTATATCCACTATATCCATTATAATAAACTAACTACATTTTCACCGAACAGATGGCGCCAGCATCGTCCTTAAAGCTCTGTGCGGTTTCCGGTCTCTCGATCTCGCTGAGCATGCGCAGACGCGGTATTCTTCCGGGCGGTTGGGATCGGCGAAAATGCGGACAACTCCGAATGAGACCGAAGCATGGAAAGAAAGACCCCTGGAGGATGGGCATGAGATGGATTGATTAGGCGATTATCTGTTCTGCCATCTAGCGGCAACAGTAGTCAAAAAAACTTTTTCCAAAAATTAGGAGGCGATATATCAATTTTATTAATTATTTATTTGTATTTCGAAATTGATAAATTATAATAACGCTTTTAAAAATAAATAATCAAAGTTATGTATGCATATTTAAATAGTTTTTGTGGTAATCCTCAAGGTTTTGTAGCTATTTAAACTGCATTTTTAAGATTTATATATATATTTTTTCTTTTAGTGCTTCTTTACACCTCAGCACCAACTTTTTTGTGGCACTAGGTAATATAGGAAAAATATTCTCAATGTACTCAAGACGCAAAAAAATTAACAGCATTATATTTTTGTTACTTGTGCTATTATCATGAAATATAAGAAAACAAAACTTCTCATTTTTTATAACCTCTTCTTTAAATAATATAACAGGTATAGTGAAATTATAAAAATAATTTAATAAAACTATCAACTTCTCCTAGTGTCAAAAAAAAAAAAAGTTGGTGGTGAGGTATAATGAAGCACTAAAAGAAAAAAATACAGTGAAACCTGTTTTTAAAGACCACCACTGGGACCAAGAAAATGTGGTCTTTAAGGAGGGTCGGTCTTTGAATTCAGGTAATACGATACATGTTGACAAAATTTTAAGCGTACTTAATTTTATCAATAGAATTGGAATTTATTTGATAATTACTTGATTATCACTGAAAAGGCTTTTACATAGATATAACATAACAAAAAGCATGTATGTACTTACTTTTTTACAATATGTAGAGACAGATAGTGAGATTTATATGTATATTAATAAATAAAATTAGAATACGTTGAAATTTAAAAAAAAAATGAAAATGCAATAAAATTTTGCTTTACATGGTAGGTACTTTATTATTTTCTAAAATACTGATAGCCTAAATTTTTTCTTTCAATGTCAGGAATTTGAGAACGTTTACTGGTTTCCATTGTTATTAAAAATGAAAAAAAAATGAAGAAAGCAATTAATATGAAATAATATACCTTGCGATAGCTATTGTAATTACGTTTCTGAGAACAAATCACGTTGTAAACATAAAAACAGGCTCTGTGTTGAATCGGGGCCTTGTTGAATTTTGCGGGCTTCGCTCTCGCCAGTATCGGCATCGCTCATTGGTCGAAACAATGACGTCATTCTCGGTAGTATTTTCCTACGGGGCGTAGATTTTGTGATGGCATTATTTTTCGAAGAAAGGTTTCAAAAGAAGAAATTGTGCTGAACGATTCACTATAATGTCTAAATGCATAAAATTCAATAATTATTCTCCAAGAAGCAGTAACACAAGTAACTGCGTGCATGCCGCTATTGCGTTCAGTGACTCCATGGATTATTTAGTGACTGGAAGCTCTGTTACAACTCAACTAAAAACGTGTCAACTTTCGTTTTCATCCTACCACGTGATTGCTGATCAACCGAACAACAAACTTACTCAAATAGGAAAAAATAAGAATTTTTTTTTTAATTTGCGGTCGTTAAAATAGGATTTTAAATAAATTCGTTTCTTATACATAGCGGTCGTTGGTCGCGTCAGGCAGGTGGTCGTTCAGTAAGGAAAATAAACCATTATTTATAATTATATGGTACTCGGGACCGCTTAGACATGGTCGACAAGAACAGGTGGTCGTTCAACACAGGTTTTACTGTATATATTTATTAACTTTAAAAATGCAGTTTAAATAGCTACAAAAACCTTGAGGATTACCACAAAATCTATTTAAATATGCATACATAACTCTGATTATTTATTTTTTAAAGCGTTATTATATTTCTTCAATTTCGAAATATAAATAATTAATAAAATCGATAGATCGA